>JAFEMH010004076.1:0-228412 GCA_022495995.1 Adenophora triphylla var. japonica | reverse complement strand
TGAGGCACCACACGCCCTCGAAGGTTTTAGAAGTCCCAGATTCAGACGCCTCCTAATAGTCTCCATTCAAGGTTCAGATGCCTCTGAATGTGCGCTCGCCCGAAAAATAAAAATAAAAATAAGGAGTCGCTAATGCCGTTTTAAGAGGAAACATTGAAAACCTTTTTGTTTTAGAGAGAAAACATGAGTTCGGGGGAGTCAGGTTACGTGTTGGGAAGAATCGAGAGTTCACCCAACATGCCTCTTCGTCCATAGACGAGCCCTTTCAATCAAACACACATCCAAGTAAATCCAAAGTGTGTGCAAATATCGATAACACACGAAATGTGATAAAATGCATCTTATTAATTATGAAACGAGAAATTACATATTGTGAGCCCATTATTTCAGGGAGGCCACATCCTGGATACAAACAAACTAGAATAGATTACAAGGAAAAGAGTCACTGCAGATGGGTCATGTATGTCGCATGACAGCCATCGTACTAGTGACCACATGTGTCGCGTGACATCAGATTTGGGACGATGGAAGCCGCGTGACACATATGAGCCTTCAGTAAAACCTCACAATATGGTAACTCGTAAAATTACCGTAAGCTATACAGATCTAATCTAACAAGCCGAATTATGAACGAAAAAACATAAACAACATCAAATCGACCCTTTGTAGGAGTGTGGATATGGGTAGATCCACACCCCTCGGGGGCTCAAACACCAAATTCAACCAAATCAATCAATATGAGCTCAATTACACAATCTATGCAAGTTAAACAGAGAGATTGCGATCGGGATTCAGCAATTCGATAGCTAGGATCTCGATTACCGAATCCAAACAAAATAGAACTATAAAATTGCAAGGAATTAAATGAGAGAGAGAGAGCAGAGAGGGTTAGGTGAATTGTTAGCGCCCTTTTGTTGATTCCACGAATTCTATATCTAGTCCGTATATAGAATCCTTCAGCATTCTTCGTCAGATCTCACGCCTTCCGATCCAAGGGTTCCAATTGGTGTAGGTAGAGAATTGGGTTTGGATGAGAGGGATTAGCTGGGTTGGAAGGTAGGGAGCAGAGAGAGGTTTTCAGTGCTTGGGACGCCTGCTGCTACACCGCTATTTTGGCGCAGTAATGTAGGCTAGAATTCTATCCCATTTCAATGAGGGGGAGTGGTCTTATTTATAGTCGTTGGGCCGTCAGCCTTAGTATGTCGCACGACCTTACGCTGTCCATTCTCTTCCATGCCTCAAGCCGTCAGCGTGACACAAGGTGGCTCAACCGCTTGGCGCTCAAAACCAGTTTCTGGAACATTCCGGGAAAATACCCAAAAGGTCCAACAGTGTTTTATTCCCAAGGGGTCCTTTGGCACGAATGATGTACCAAAAGGTACTTCCTTCGCTGTGAAACTCACTGGAACATTCTCCGAGAAGTCTCGGGATAGGCCAGAGAATTTACCAAAACGCCCTTAATGCGCTTTTATTATATTAAAATGCATCGAAAAGGTTGCGACCAGATCATGTACTTACAGAGCCCTCGGTAACGTCACTTTTGGAAAAAAAGTGGGGTTGTCGGGATAAAATAAGCACCCAATCTCAAATTCTAGCGGCTGGGGTTAAGGTGAAGGGCTAGAAGGTTGAGAAGGGGAAAATTATGGCCGGACCTTTCTCGAGAAAGGATTCCTTACGTATCCCTTAAGAAGCGGAATCAAGCCAAATCGTAGTTCCGAATTACTAATACTCGACTACAAGCAAGAAAGGGGTAGACGATGTGTCTTCATACCTCAGTGCTTACCCGTGACTTCCGTTGTGCTCCGCTCGAGAGGCTTTTCTTGGGTTTGGCTTCACGAGAGGCTTTTCTTCTTGTGGGCTCCGCTAGAGAGGCTTTTCTTCTTTTCAGGTGCTCTCGCTAGGAGAGGCTTTTTCCTCTTGGCCTCTGGCTTCTCCGCTGTTTTGAGAGGCTTTTCTCCTCTTGGTGTGTGCTCCGCTTAGAGAGGCTTTTCTTCTCGCCCGCCACTCTGCTTGAGAGGCTTTTCCTTTGGTTTGGCCTACGCTTGAGAGGCTTTTCTTGGTTTGGGCTCGTCAGAGAGGCTTTTCTTGGTCTGGGCTCGCTAGAGAGGCTTTTCTTGGGCCTGGCTCGCTCGAGAGGCTTTTCTTGGTTTGGCTCTGCTTGAGAGGCTTTTCTTGGTTTGGCTCCGCTTGAGAGGCTTTTCTTGGTTTGGCTCTCGCTTGAGAGGCTTTTCTTGGTTTAGCTCGCTGAGAGGCTTTTCTTGGTTTCGGTATTGTCGAGCTCTTCTTTGGGTCACGTATACGCATGCTTTTTTGTTTTGTGCTCTTTCTTCTCCAGCTTGGTCTGAGGTCCACTGCCGAGACTCAATTGATTATTGTACTGCGGGGTAAAACAACAACTCCAACGCGCTACACTTGAATAAGCCTATCTTGTTAGCAAAGATTACTATATGTTAGCTTGGTTTGCGTGAATCGTCTGCTCCTGGTGAAAGCGAACGCAATTATCAAGTTAAAGATCGGCTTTGTCGGGTTTATGTATGGTGTTTTTGGGATCGTTTTAGGTAAGTGTGTATAGTAGGGTCCTCTCCCGTATATTTTCAGTGGGTATGTGTATGAGGGTAAGGGGTATATCGGCGACGGCGAGCTCGGAAAATGCTCGGGGTAATCACCGCAGTTTTTCCACCCGTCTCGCTATCAACCAAAGTATGTCGCCCGACATGTCGTGTCTGTTTGGCTTCTTCTCGTCGCACGACTTAGGGAGGCTCGTGACAGTTCTTTTCAAAGTCGGTCCAGCTCCATTCTCAGCCATTTGTCTTCTAGCAGAGAAAACCAAGCAGCTCTTATTTGGCTGATAATCGATTTCTTTGGTCAAGACTAACGCTTTTTGCCGCAATGGAACATTATAACCAAGAGATTGCTTCCTGGGAGTGCCAATTTCATCGGGACTTCATCGAAATTTGGGGATTTCATCTCGAGGCAACATAGAAGTATCATCGACAAGCGGACAAAGTATGCCTCGCAGATTGGTCCTTCAAAGATTGGAGGGTCGGGATCGATTTGCTTCGCCGCATCCTCGCTTCTGGGATTCCGAGTGTCATGCATTCTCTTTGTCATACAATTACCTCGACCCCAACTATGGAAGACTTCGTGGCGTTGATGTGCTTGGGTAAGGCGGCCACTGTAGCATTCCCACGGGACACTTGGTTGAGGAGCAAACTGCTCGACTTTTTATCTCTCGCCTCGCGGATCGTGTATCGCCTATGATTCTCGGGTGACGGGTCCATAGATTTGACTCGATGGTTAGGTTGCGCCCGTCCCGTCCCCGACTGTTTGACCTTTCTACCACTGATATGTTCATGCTGCTCACACCGTCGGCTTACTATTTCTCAAGCGGGTATGTCGCTGTGGTCTCCGCTTCAAGCACTTTGTTGGAGATCGTTAGGCAAATGAGAGGTGACCGGGTATAGATTCTCGTCAAATTCGTTCTCGGCCAAGGAGAGATGGATGTTGTACCACCGCCGCCGGGCCGAGACTTATCACGTATTGACAAAGGACAGTGGGATCGACTTTACGGGAGCAAAGTGTACTCCTAGCACTTTATTATCTCGTGGTTCTCTCGAGAGGTTACACCTGATCGGGCCATTACTGAGGGTCTGGACTGCAATGCCACGGGTGACTCGGCCACGCAGCCGATGAGGACGCAGGTTGTTGATAGTTGGCATATGAGGTTGTCACTGCATACGACCACCGATCCGAGCTGATTCCCGCTTGGAATATATGCACTACGAGAGATATTCAGATGGATCTTAGTAGTCCGGTTGCCTGGTTTGCATGTATCCTCTTTCGTGTCCCATCATTGGTGAGCAGACAAGATAAGTACCCTCAAGAGATCATACGAGTTTCGAGGGAGAGATCGGTGATCGAGCATCGTTTCCGATGTCCACACCGAGCCCTGTGCTATACAGCTTTTTCAGCAGATCTTTTCTGAGGGCTTTCTTCCCACTCGTGTGCTCCTTCTAAGCAGCCAGAGGATTTACATTTCCGACCACGCAGTATCCGGATTGGTATGAGGAGCATCGTGGTTCTCGTGCCATAGCTTAGCCATAGAGACTCGCCGCCGGAATACTGGGAGCAGACTCCGTCCACCCGAAATCTCGTAGATATAGAGGCACGAGGAAATCCTGCATAATGTCACCGGCAATGCCGCCGACGATTATGAGAGGCAAGAGATCCTGAGAGCTGCTTTAAGGAATGATCCAGATGAGAGCTCGCAGAAGGCGTTGCGGCAAGCGAGGATTGCTAGGGCCGCTCGAGAGAGACCGGGTTCGATTGAACCGCAGCCGCGAGTTATTCCTGAATTGGGACGGGCTCAAACCGACTTGTTTGACATTCCTAAGCCAAAGACCTCTGGGACCGAGAAAGAGGAAGGATAGAGGAGCAAATTCGGGAGCGGGACGAGTATCTAGACACACATTTTCTTTTACTTCGAGAGTTTTGAGACTCTTTTGCTTTATGTCTTGAGAGTAGGAATTATCTCGTATGAAAACCGAGTACCCTTTGATTACTTAATGCATGTAATAGATGTTATCAATGTTTTCTTTATTCGCAATGACTTTTGAGTCAAAAAGTAGGCCGTGCTTGAACTCATCAAAAGAATATTAACTCAAAATGATCCTTTGAAAAGCCTTGGGACCGTAATCAAAACGCATTTTGGCAAAAAGAGAGATTTTTGCAAAGAATTTTAGACCGAACCACAAGTGGCTGCCTACGTTCCCTTTGTAAGAGAACTATGGGGCCTGTGTCTCCGTAGTTCGACTCAATTGACTTTAGTGTTTAAGAAAGGGGAAGATAGAAGGGGGAAATGGTGCAATCTCGTTTTTACCTAGACCGCCCTCTTTCGGGGTTTTCTGCCTAGTTGGGTATATTCTTTAGCACCGGCGCGTCCCTTATTTTTGCATGGACCGCCTTTGAGAGGTTTTCGCCTCATCTCGGGACAATTTTGTTGCGCCTTTATTTATTCATTTTTTTATATATTTTTTTTTTTTTTTTTTAGAGGGGGAAAGACTCGATCATACAAAATACCTCCGCAACTTGTCGCCGCGACTTGTGGT
Organism: Adenophora triphylla var. japonica; assembly: GCA_022495995.1. Classification (NCBI taxonomy): domain Eukaryota; kingdom Viridiplantae; phylum Streptophyta; class Magnoliopsida; order Asterales; family Campanulaceae; genus Adenophora; species Adenophora triphylla. The sequence goes on along the minus strand of JAFEMH010004076.1, from coordinate 223,304 downwards.
GCGAAATGGGTTGCCATCCAAGTCTGGACAATGCCGATAGCTCCTCCGAGAATACTTTCTTTACCAGAATGGTCCGACCCAAATGGGTGCCCACTTGCCCAACGCACTACTTTGATTTGAGGGCTTCATTTTAAGAACCGTATCACCGACTTTGATATCCTTGGGTTTCACTTTCTTATCGAAGGCACGGGCCATTCTTCTCGGGTATGCCCCGTTATGCTCCATGGCTTTTAGTCTCAGTTCATCTAGCAGAGCCAACTCATTATATCGACTTTGGAGCCATTCGATCTCGTTCACCTCATTTTCGAGTAAGACCCCGAGGGAAGGAATTTCTAACTCAACGGGCATGACGGCCTCCATTCCGTAAGTCGGAGCATATGGGGTTGCACTGTGGCGGTTCGGATCGAAGTGCGATAGCCCCACAATGCTAAGTGCAACTTTTTGGCCAATCTCGTCCTCGCTCGGCCATCTTCTTTATGATCCTTTCCAAGTTCTTATTGGCAGCTTCAACGGCGTCGTTTGTCTCGTGGCCCGTACGGTGAAGATTTGTGGCGCTTGACTCGTATTTAGTGAGCAACCGATCGCTCCCTCGAAATGAGTGCCATTGTCAGAAATAATCTCGTTCGGGACCCCATAGCGGCGTAAGATCCGTTCTTTTATGAATCGGGCAACCTTCTTGGCGGTGAGCACTTTATAAGATGCACTTTTCTACCCATTTCGTGAAGTAATCCACGGCCACTAATACAAATGCATGCCCATTGCTCAGTGCGGAGAAATCTTCCCAATGACATCAATACCCCATGTTGCGAAAGGCCACGGAGTTGTCATACAAGTATATGTCATGAGGCGGGATGTGGTTCGATTGGAAAATCTTTGGCACTTGTCACGGAGTCCGCACGAAATGGATGCAATCTGTCTCCATAGTGATCCGAAGTAACCCACTCGATGATGCTATGCGTGAGGGATCGAGCGTTCATATGAGGTCCGCAGTGCACCGTTGTGAACGTCTTCCATTACTCTTTGAGCCTTTTCTTTACTGATGCGAGTAGGAGCGGACAACCTTCTCTTTTCTTCCATAATTCATTGCAGAGTATGACATATTGCGCCGACAGCCTCTTTAGGGCCTGCAAGCTTTTGGCATGTACTCTTTTTGAATCTCCTTCTTGATCCACAGAAAGGATGCTTCCCCATACTTGAGGTATTGAAAGATCTCGATTGTACCACGGTTCGGCACCGACAGCCTCGATCTCAATCTCGCAACAATATGAAGGATTTTCTCTTCGCCGACCTGAAAGGCTTGATTAATTTTCCTTCGGGATTTCCATTAAAGAGGCTAAGGTAGCCAGAGCATCTGCGAATCCGTTCTTGTCCCACGGTAAGAACTGGAATGATACTTCCTTGAATTGGCCGACAAGTTCTCGCGATGTAAGCATGGTACTTCGGAGACACGGGTCTATAATTTTCCATTTGTTGGCGGCCTGGTTGATTATCAATTGGGAATCACCGAACACTTCCAATTCTTCCACATGTCGCTTCAAGGGCAGCCTTCTAGACCGGCTATGCAAGCTTCGCATCACCGCATTATTGGTGACCGAGAAATTCAACTTGATTGCTATGGGAGTATGCCTGTCGTTCGGGTCTATCAAAACCATTCCAATGCCATTTCCTTTCTTGTTAGCCTTTGCTCCATCAAAGAATAATCGCCACTTGTTTCCGCTTTCTATAGCGAGGGATCCCTTCATCTCGGGAAATTGGAGGTGCGGCCCTTGATCTCTCGTGGGGAATTGGCCTAACCGTCCGCAAATGCCTCGCATACTTTGATCGATTTGCGAATCACATATTTGATGTCGAATACGCCAGAAGAAAGTCCATTTTGCCAACTCCGGTGGAGATGTTTCCTCTGTCACCTTGGAATAGATATCTCGATCGGATCCATCTTGGAGACTAAGTGTACGGTGTGGGACAAAGCATATAGTGTTTAGCTTTCCAAGCTACCCATACCAAAGCCGCGCAAGTCTTCTCGAGGCGCAGTAATTCACTTCACTCCCTTGGAATTTACTACCGACGAAATAGATGGCATTCTCAATCTTTGAATCCTTCTTTTCTTGTGCTAGCATAGCCCCAAAGAGGCCGTGTCCGTGTTGTCCGATATAGAAGTAAAGGCTTGTCTCCATGAGGCGGGCAGAGAATGGGAGGATTGACGAGGTAGGCTTTGATCCTTTCAAAAGCTAGCCGGCATTCCTCGTTCCAGCACCACTTCCCGATTCTTCTTTAGCACTTGAAGATCGGCTCACATATGGTGGTCAATTGGTTGGCGAACCCTGGCGATGTATTGCGGGCGACCCATGAATCCTTTTTACTTCGAGAGACGGTTGCGGCGGCTTCATTTCAATAATTGCCTTAACTTTCACAGGATCTATTTCAATGCCGCGCTCGGTGACCATGTATCCCAGAACTTTACCTCGAATAACCCCAAATGTACACTTGGCTAGGTTCAGTCTCATGGAGTGTTCTCGGAGTCTGTTAAAGAATTTCCTCAAATCAATGAAATGCTGTCCATCTGACCCTTTCGAATGAATAATCATGTCATCCACATACACTTCAATCTCCAGGTGGATCATGTCGTGGAAAAGGGTAGTGGCTTGCTCTCGATAGGTAGCCCGGCGTTCTTCAAGCCAAATGGCATTCGTGTAACAATAAGTACCCCGTGGGGTTGTAAATGCCGTCTTGTCTTGATCCTCTTGACCATCTTAATCTGGTTGTAACCCGCAAAACCATCAACGAAAGATTTAACCTCGAAGTTCGCGGTTGCATCCACTAGCATGTCAATGTTGGGCAAAGGGAAATCATCTTTAGGACTAGCCTTATTGAGGTCTCGGAAATCTACGCGGACTCGAACCTTTTCCATTTGCTTTGGTGATCGTTACGATGTTCGCCAACCGGGTCGGATATTCAATTACTTTGATGAAGCCTACCCGTAGGAGTTTTTCAATTTCTTCTTTTCACTTGTAAGGACCATTCGGGTTTTATCCGCCTCAATTTACTGCTGACCGGCTTGATTTACGGATCCAAAGGTATTCGGTGTTCCACAATAGAAGCATCCAAATTTCGCATATCTTTGTAGGACCAAGCGAACACATCCACAAATTCCTTGAGCAATTCAATCAAAGCAACCCGCTCATCTCCGGAGAAGAAGCTACCAATCTGCGTTTCTTTGGGTTCTTCGGTACATTCCCAAGTTCAGTTGTTAATACCTCGTCGGCAGCTTGGGCCCGGCTTTCCTTTTGCTCACAAGTCTGTTTTGAATCTTTTTCTAAAAATTGTTCACCGATTAAGTCTGCATTATCTTCAATTGAATTAGGCTTAATTCACTACAAGAAACAGGCTTATTTACGGCGGTTAAAATCCGCCGTAAATACTACGCGCCCCGTCGTATATAGTATTTACGGCGGACTAGCCGCCATAAATAGACCCCCGTATAAATCAACGCCGTATATACTATATACGGCGGGACAACCGCCGTATATACTATATACGGCGGATATACCACCGCCGTATATAAATAAAATACATACGTATAATATGGCGTATTTGAGTGATCTTTATACGGCGGAATGTGTAACCGCCGTAAATAATAGACGAGTCGTCCGCTCCGTAACGAGTCGTCCCAGTTGCACCCCCACCAGGTTCCCTCGTCCAAACGAGTCGTCCATGGCCATTTTATACGGCGGTTACTATATCCGCCGTAAATAACTAAATAGGGACGACTCGTCCACCATGGCACGAGTCGTCCCATTTACACCCCCTACTGGTTCCCTCGTCCCCCCTTTGGGCACGAGTCGTCCCTAGGTTTATACGGCGGATTTAGTCACCGCCGTAAATAAGCCTAATTTTTTTTTCCCCAGCTTGTATAATTCATTTTCCCCAAAAATACGTTCACAAAAACCAAATTCAACCTGTACACACACAATATAACCAAAAATACACAAATCCAATCAATATTTACAATCTACATATTAACTAATGTTGAATGTATCCAGACATAATAACCATTATACAAAAAAGTTATTAGTTGTTGAATGTATCCAAAATACACAATGTCTAAAATCCACAACACCTATTCATTACCGTCATTTCCACGTCCTTCCATCCAACAACGTTTCAATTCATCAATTTGTTGTTGTAACTTAAGGCGTTCCTCCTCAAGTTGTTGTTGTAACTGCTCCTGAAGTCGTTGTTGTAACTCTCGGCGTTCCTCCTCATTTTGTCGGCGTTCCTCCTGAAGTTGTCTTTCAAAATCTGCTCTGACCCCCGCCACCGCCTCCGCTACAGCTGTCTGAGAAGGTTGGGATTTACCAAACACCTTAGTTTTGTTCAGACCGCCTCCCATACATCGAACTCTCCCATGGTCATCAGAGCCAAACATACCAACAAAAATATTTTCACGCGCCGCGGGAGAGTTTTGTTGCTCCTGCGGCTCCTCAAGCTGCATCATTAAGCGTTATTTGTAACAAAAACAACATGTTCAATATAAATGTTTTAACTTTAATTAATATTATGAAAATGAAGTTAGAAATGAAAAAAGTATTCTATAGAATAACAAAAGCTGAAACGAGAAAAGGTTGAAACTTTAACTTACAATCATTTGAGGGGTTTCTTGATCTGCGGGTGTTTTGCCCGTGCGCGTATGTATGAAAACGCTTAAGCGATCAGTTGGTAAACCCTTGTCGCCTCTCTACAATTTATAATAGAATCATTTGACCAAAAAAAAATATATTTATATACGATACAAAAAGAAACATTAATTGAATTGACAGGCGAGAACTAAATTGAACGATGACAAACCTCTTTGATGACTTTGGAATGGGACGTTTTTCCGGTCCTATTCGGGCACGATTGTTTTTCTCGATTCAATTTATTTGTTTCGATATTTCCTGGAAAAAAAAGATAATATTAGTATTAATTTGACTACTTATATAAGACATTCACGATAATAGATTGAGATTAATTTGAAATATACCCGAGCCTTGGGCGTACCCACATCGCAACAAGTGCAGCCCATTGATCCGCAACGCACCCACGGGGTGGGTGAGCCAATGCATCTTGGTCGGATTCATACATCTTATAATCTGTTTCAGGCGAGTAATAATATTCATAGCGAGTCAATATTCATAACAAAGTCATAACCGAGTAATATTCATAAGCGAGTAATACTTATTATATGCTTGTCTCACATTGTATTTCCGGTCACGCCACGCTTTAGCGAGAGAAAGAGCCATAACCGGGAAATACTCCGGAGGAGCATTTGTATTTTCCTATATACACAATTCAACAAAGAAAAAAAAACAATTGTTAGAGAATCATAAGACTTTTGACTACGTACTAGAGATTTATGTAAGAAATATGGATTACAACTTACCAGAACGTCATTCCATACGTTATTTATGCACTCGTGGTCCATCTGAGACCACTCTCTAGTTAATGGGAAATGTTCCCCATTTTTAGCAAAAATTCCTATACGAGTAGCTAATTGTGCCATTTCCCCACCAAGCTGGTTGACCATAATTATTCCATATTATGATCAATCTCTCTTTACCCCATTTGGCGGTTGGTTTTGCCAACCCTCTTCCTTTAGGGTTAGAGCCACGACACGGTAATAAATTTTTCTTTGGAGGCATATACGTAATATGACAATTCAATTATAGCGCAAGAATTGGATAAACCAAGTAAAGGACCCAAAAAAACAGTCTTATAATATATGTATAAGACCTATAAATTTATTATAGGTCTTATGTATCATGTATAAGACCTATAAAATGCCTAGAAACAACAACAGCAACAACAACAACAACAACAACAGCAACAGAAACAACAGCAGCAACAGAAACAACAACAACAACAGCAAACAGTAACAGCAAAATATTACTACACTTGGAAATATTCAAAGATAAAAGTTGACATAACATGTGATATTACATGATCATCATAAAAAATATTACTACACTTGGAAATATTCAAAGATAAAAGTTGAAAAAAATTGGACCAATACTATCCAAGGAAGTAATGCTCCATTCATTTTTAGGCACTATATAAATACAATCACGTAAGACACAACATATCATATATGAGTCCTACATATTCATTACACCTATGTACTACAAGTATAGTTAAAGAGTTATTAAATTTATACTCATTAACCTAGGTTTAAAAGCTTGCAAAGGTGCTCACTCAAGGCAGTTTTGAGCACGACTCGTGCTGAAGGTCACGAGTCGTTTCTAGGCCCTGTACGGCGATTCCAAGGCCACGACTGGTGCCTCACGACTCCTTAGCATGGTCACGACTCGTGCTCATGTGCACGAGTCGTGCCCCTCACCTGAAGTCACGAAATTGCAGCAACAACGGCGGCGTAACACCACAACCACAACAACGGTTTCCGGGTTGCACATCGGCTGCGCAAGGAATTCTTTACGGCCGGTTTAGCTACCTGTTTTGGGACTCTATATACTCCCTTCAAGACTTATAACTCATCTAAAACAAGGATACAACAAGTTCCAATCCATAACACCACCCTAGGCCACGGTCTTGCAGCCACTTTAGCAAGAACAGCAACAATAACAACCTCAACTTTCTGAACTACTTGACTCTTTGCAAGGGCAACTTTCACCATCTAAACACATAGTTTGGACCCTTCTATACTTCTTCTAGCACCACTAACATGCATACAACATGGTTAAACAACAATTATAATAAATCCACACCAAATACTCAAGCTATGGCATGGAAGTTTTCAAGTTCTTAACGAGCCAGTTTCTTTTTCATTTTGAGCCCAGTGAGTTTCAACTTCACCCAAAACCTTCATAACTCGGTAATATCATAATTAAACAAGTCATGAACATTTATTTGGAAAAGAACCATAATAACTTACCCAAGTTATTGAAATGAAAGAGAAAGAAAATCAACTCTTCTTGCTCGACACACTTCCTTTTGCAATAAATCCAAGTTTGAATCAACAACAAATCAAGGAATTTGAATTTCTATGAATTTTAGAAGTTAAACAAGGGTTTGGGAGCTTCTATGGCTGAGAGAAACTTTTGGAAGGCGAGGAAACGTAAGATCCTTCTTGAAGAAGCTTACAAAAGATATATATCAAGCATTTACAATCAAGCTCCTCCAAGAATGCAAACCCGACACTACAAGAAACAGGCTTATTTACGGCGGTTAAAATCGCCGTAAATACTACGGGAGGGGAACAACAAACATGACATTACGGGGGGCTCCGCGGTTTGTGGACACATTTGTTATATGTCACATTTAACAAAAAACAAATACCAAATCGGTGGGGAAGCGGGCGGGGAACAACAAACCACGAGGAACAACAACAACACTATAGGGCAAGCCTTGCTTGATACGAGAAAAAGTATAAAATAGTACGGGTTTGGGGCTCCGCGGGTACCAAATCGGTGGGGAAGCGAGGCGGGGACATCCCAAAGTAAAAGGAGTACCTGGAGAAGCGAGATGACGGAGGTAGAAAGTAAAACTGCTTTATGAGATCTGTAGGAAATAAGAGTTTGATCAAAAGAAGCAGAAAAATACATATTACAATTAACAATATTAATATTCAATTCAACCATACAAAATAACATGTTTGATTGAAATATGAAACATAAGTAATAACATTGTCTTAGTAATCGTAAGCAAATAAGATCTAAACAAATACATATTACAATTAACAATATTAATATTCAACCATACAAAATAACAAGTTTGATTGAAACATGAAACATTAATAATAACATCACAATAATAACATCACCGATGAGAGCCGGAGGTTTGTCACGATAGTAGGTCGACGGAAGAACGCCTACGTGCACGAGCGGTGGCTCTCGAATGCATCGTAGTCAAATAATCCTCTCACGAAGCGCTCGTAACTCCGGGGCTCGTCATGCACGCCCAAGCCTCCGAGTGCGTATACCGGGCTCCCAAAATGGCGGTTTCATTTTCCAACCCCTCAAAACGATCTTGCACCTCCCCCATCTAGCATCCTCTAAAGTACGTCGACTACGTTCCCGAGCGATAACTTCCCCCATCTAGCATCCTCCAAAGCATGTCGACTCTTGCTCCCGAGCGATCCTTGATCGCTCTTGCTCCTCAAAAATGCCCTCATGGTATCCCACTAATCAAAAGAACCTGCGGCTCTGGTTCTCCTCTCCTCCCTGACCACCACTGTCTCTCCCGATCCTCCTCTTCCTGCTCCTCATCATCCTCCTCATCAACGGGATCCATTTGATCATCAACACCGGGCATACGCCAATGCACGGCTTGTTCACCACTCGGAAACGTGGCCCCTACCACCGCAACGGACCGTCCTCACGGGAGTACCATATTCAAACAATAAAGACACATTGTCTGCGTCGCCCTCAGATCCCTCACAAACTTGTCATACCGCACTAGCCGGTCTCTGAGAATAAAAACTCGTGCCCCCATCAATCTCATCGCCTCGGGTTTTGGTTCACCCACACAAGCTTGAGCAATCAATGTGATCATCCCCCTATTGATATGTTTCCCTTTTTGGTAAGGGCAAATGCCTCACATCTCCGAACAAAAATATCAACCCAATCGGGAATCACACGAAAACTCCTCAACCCCGTTCGCAAAAGGTTTACCATAGCCACATTCAATTGAGCGGGCTCTCCGTTTGCCAACCAAGACATAGATAGACCTCTGTAAAATAATTTCCAAGCCGGGTGAGAAAGAGAGGAAGCCCTAAGGTATTTTTTTTGCGGGGCAATCTGTGAGCTCCGAAAAGAAAAAACAAGTCCCCCATCGGACTCGACCCAGTTTCCTCTCTACCGATCAACCCCAAAGATTTGCCTCAACTCATCATAATCCACTCGATAGGCTTCATCATTCATATGAAACCGAATAGTATTTTCTTGTGACCCACGGCCTACCTCCAAAGTTGAAAGGAACTCAAGTGAATATCTCAAATACGTAGATGGAGTCTTCCCAGGAAATTACCTAACCCGGCTTGCGTCATCAATTACATTACTAACGTCTCTAAACCCAAATCCCTCAACACCGGCAAATGAAGGAAAGTGGTGACTTGAAATTTCCTACCCTCCAAATTCCGCCATTTTTTCTTTTGAGCGGCGGTCAATTGGGTCAATCCCATATACGGATCATTTGGGACTACGGGCGGCGGGTTTTGTCTACCCCTCTTGTTGCTACCCCTCTAACATCTCTCTCCTTAGGAGGCATATTTTCAACACAAAAACCACCTATACATAAGACGGAGAGACACAAATTTTAGTAATAACATTGTCTTAGTAAATAGTAAGCAAATAAGACCTAAACAAATACATATTATATAGAAGTAACAATATTAATATTCAACCATACAAAAATAACAAGTTTGATTGAAACATGAAACTTAAGTAATAACATTGTCTTAGTAAATAGTAAGCAAATAAGATCTAAACAAATACTACTCAAACTAATCATCATCATTATCGGCCATATCAACATCATCATTATCGGCCATATCAACATCTAGGTCATTGATATTAGTAGTTTCAATCTCGACCCCATCAACTCCCTCTCGCACCCACGATGTTTCTTCGTTAGCAACATTTTCATCCAGATTTTGTGAGCAAAATGGTACCAATTGTGGAATCGAATTTGCAACTTGTTTATCATCATTTGAATATATGTCAAAACTATCTCTTGGCGTAATCCTCATCACAACTTTCCAATCACTTTCTATAGGATCTTTAACATACCAAACTTGCTCAGCTTGAGATGCTAATATGAATAGTTCATCACCAACTCGATTATCCTTATACAACTTGTGATTGAAGTTTACAAGAGTAAATTTTTGCTCATCTTCCATCTTGCTGTCAGGTTATCAACCCAATCACATTTAAACAATACAAATCTTATTGAGTTGCTATAACGAATTTCAAGGATCTCAATCAACTCCCGTAGAAGTTAACATCCTACAATGGGATTATTATCCTTTCGGCTTGCAAAACTTGTCACACTTGCATTCGGCATGACTCCACTATTTTGAGTTTTCCTCCGTCTATCGACATCCTTCACTCGAAATCGAAAACCATTTATTATGTAAGACTTATACCGCCTCGCATCCATATGAGGACCCAATGCAAGACTCGTAATTCTTTCGGGCACTACATCTTTCGTCGTGCATACCTTTTATAAAAAACAAAATTTAGTAAGAAAATATTTAAAACGATAAATTGAAACTATTATATGAAGGTGGTTTCATACTTACATAATCCTTAAACCGGCTAACAAACTTATCATTATGTTCTTTCTCTATAAGATGTCGTTGATTACGAGGTAATGTCTCCCTCAAATGTACACGATGCATTACGAGCGGATCGAAAATATGAATTAAGTATTAATTTGAAATATAAAAGATATAAGGAATGTAAGCCTCATGTAAGGAATCACTTACTCTAGGTATTGTTCAACATCTTCGGTATTGAAAAGCACATATCTATGCGCTTGTACTCGTGTGATGTAATCAAGGGTAATTACCTCTTCTTTTCCTACAAAGCGGCCTAACTCATCACCTTCATCATCATTTCTTCTAGGACGATTGGACTTTGTCTCAATGTCATCCAAATATTGCGTACAAAAAGTCATGCATTCTTCGACCACAATTGCCTTAGCTATGGAGGCCTCGGGATGGGCTCGATTTCGAACATATAATTTTAATGTAAGTAGAAACCTACAAAAACATTTACTTATGCTAAAGCGAGATGTAAAAAAGAATTTAACTTTTTCAAAGTAAATTTAATATGGATGTACCTCTCTACCGGATACATCCAACGAAATTGTATTGGGCACGCTAGCAAGGCCTCCTCGGCTAAATGCACCGGCAAGTGCTCCATAACATCAAAGAAAGGCTGGTGGGAATATTTTCTCGAGAGCACGTAGTGTGACGCCCATCCGATCTTGTATCTTTTCGAGATCGGCAAGTGTATTCACCTTTGAGGATAATTGCCTAAAGAAATTTGCCAACTCAATGATGGCTTTTACAACGAAGTAGGCAACGCTTTTCGAACGACTAAAGGGAGTAGTTGTTGGAGCAAAATATGACTATCATGGCTCTTAAGACCCCAAATAGCTCTTTCCTCTAGATGTACACAACGAGATATGTTTGACGAGTAGCCATCGGGGACTTTGACTCCCTTTAGAACTTTCAAGAATGTGTCTTTATGCTTCTTACTCATTGTAAAGCGAGCGGAGGCATAATATCTTTGCCGGATGGAAGCTTTTGTAGATGCAATGGTTTCCGAATGTTCATCTCTTTTAGGTCTTTTCTTGCTTTATCATTATCTTTTGATTTCCCGGTACCTAACAGTATGTAGCACATTATCACACACATTTTTTCAATGTGCATAACATCAAGATTATGACGAACATGATTATTTGCCCAATATGGCAACTCAAAGAAGATACTCCTCTTTTTCCAATTGTGACACAACTTAGGAACCTTTCTTTTCTCCAACTTGGCTTGTTGCTTCTCACCCTCTTCTCTTTTCCTCTTTTTAATAACATCTTCTATTTTATACTCTGTTTCCATATTTTCAACTTGTTTAAGCAATTTTGTTCCAAACAATAACTTGGGCTTATCTCTCACTTCATGAGTACCATTAAAAGAGCCTTTATCCTTACGAAAAGCATGACTCCTAGGCAAGAAGCGTCGATGACCAATATAACAATACTTGCGACCATGATCCAACCATCGTGCTTGAGGTCTCACATTGCAACAAGGGCAAGCATATTCACCTTTAGTGCTCCATCCGAGACAACATTCCATATGCAGGAAAGTCATTTATTGTCCATAATAGTGAAGCTCGTAAAGTAAACAACTCGTTCCTTGATGCATCATAAGTTGATATACCATCTTCCCACAATTCCTTCAACTCATCAATTAACGGTTGGAGATACACATCTATCTTGTTGCCCGGCCCTTTTGGGCCTTGAGTAAGCACCGACAAGAAGAAATATGGCTGTTTCATGCATAACCAAGGTGGAAGATTGTATGGCATAAGCACTGGCCAAATCTTGTGAGATATAGTCATTGTTACGAAAGGATTAAATCCGTCAGATGCTAATCCCAATCTAACATTTCGAATTTCACTTGAAAATAATGGATAACGTTCATCGAATCCCTTCCACGCACGAGAGTCTGCAGGATGCCTCAGCACACCATCGTCTATTCTTTTCTCGGCATGCCATCTCATGAGTGTCGCGGTCTTAGATGACCAATACAACCTTTGCAACCTTGGCTTTAAGGGAAAATACCATACTTTCTTCATCGCTACCTGCTTGGGAAGTTTATTCTTGCCACTTGTTTCCGTACCTTCACCGCTACCCCCTTCTTCTTGTTGCTTATATCTAGAGGCTCCACAAATTTCACATTTAGTAAGTTTTCAGTTTCATTTCGAAACAACATACAATGATTAATGCACGCGTCCCACGTTTTATAACTAAAACCTAAATCCGCAGTCATCTTGTACGCCTCACGATAGGAACTTGGCACTTTGGACCGAGGCAATGCCCTAATGAAAATTTTTAATAAAGAAGTAAATCCCTTATCGGTCACTTGATAATTAGCCTTCCAAAGGTGTATAAGTTCTACAATAAATGAGAGTACCGTAAACTTATCACACCCTTCCCACAAGGCTTGATCGGCATCTCTCAAAAGTCTAAGAAACTTTGCGGTGGATGCATCCCGATTGTACGATTTCTTCAATTCTGGCTGGTTACTATCCGGCATACCCATCCCTTCATGTACCATTCGCCTCATACAATCTTGCACGCCCAATTCAATTTCAATGCCATCTTCAGGTTGTCCTATCATTATTATCATTCTTACGCGCCGAAATGTACTCTTCCCGTGCCTAATCCAATTCTTGTAATCTTTTTGAAATCCCACCGCAATACAATGTGATCTCACGGTTGCACGGTCTTCTTGGTAACGATTTGCGCATTTTTTACAAGGACAATATATTTCTTTAACACCAACAGACTTTTTGAGAATGCAAAATCGAGAAAGTTGTCAACCCCATACAAATACTCATTTGAAATTCGATTATCCAAATCAATCCAACTTTTGTCCATATATGACTTGACTTTATATTTTTAACGTTAAAATACAACCTATATATAAGACCGAGAGACACAAATTTTAGAATAAAAATAAACTTATAAACAAACATAGTCTAAATATGTACAACTTTTGGCTCGATATAGATAATATACATTGTTGGAGCCTAGCCTATTAGTCGAACTTGGGCCCATGATATAGTATAACCCTATTACAACATTCATTCGTTCTCTCTCACAAGCCCCCTAATTGAGAAGCTAATTTAAGGAACTAGGTTGATGTGCAAAACAACATCTAGATTGCTAAAAAGATTATGTGCTTTATCAAGTTAGGGCGTGTGCGTGGACAGACTAAACATGAAAAGAGCTATACCGTTAAGCTGTCCCTAAATAGAGCAATGATAATATTATTTACATTTACATTACAAAATACTATAAACCAAAACAATGTAGAATCGGCATTCAACTTTTTGAGACTTTTTGACCATTAATTTTCTACTCATTAGCTTGGTCTCCTTTTTACTCTATTAATTTTCTACTCATTGTTTACTTGAATTTACTTTCATGAAATTACACTAAAAGTATAAGGGAAATGAAAAATTGGGGTCCAATGTTTGGGGGTGTGTGCTAATCATGGTATGATTAGCATGATCTTTCATTTTAGAGAGGCCTTTTCCAACAATCGGGCATAAGCAAAAATATGGCTTATTTTCGGCTATTTGTTTGTTTCTAGGCTATGAACTAACATATCATATGTTCTTACTTGCATAAGCAAAAATATGGCTTATTTTTTGTTAACTATCTATGATATTATCTCTACGGAGATTCTAGGAATTCCCCCAAAAACTATCTCAATCTTTCATCCCCAATCTATGTGCCACACATATGATAAGTTACTCTCTGTACGCGAGATCGGGGATGTCAACTTTGCGAAAAAAATCCGAATGCCTAAATGGACTAAAAGCTTAAAACAATCCTATGAGTGATATTAAGGGAGTAAAAGAATCCAAAGAATATCACATGTGATCATAATGTTCCCTAGAATTCTCATTGTTCTTAACAAGCCCCTAATACATCACTTTGGTAAAGAAACTTATTCGCCCATGCCCATTACCATTACCTATCAATTTATAATTACACAGAAACTACAAATTAGTTAAATAGAGATAGTACAACATTCAAGCAAAATGCCATCGGGCCTCAATGATCACAAGATAACATTTTAAAGATAATCCATTAGTTCTGCTTGAGGATTTTCCATCAAGAAACGCACACGTGCCCTTAATTATCCCCACAATAACGAGAATCCCAATAGTTTCATTGAACATGTTAGAAGGGTAATGTTATAACTATTTCCAAAGCAGAAGTAATTGAACAGCACTATAGATACATTGTTATATCATCTACATGGAACAAGCTTTTATAAATTAAAGCATGAAGAGCATAGAAATTGAACAAACGCAACAAGAGCATACAAATGTATACGATTGTTGTAAATCGAAGAAATCAACGCTCAAGGAGGAGAGAGAAAGACCGAGATACGCTATATAGAGGAGAGAAGAGAGGCGAGATACGGAGATCGAAGAAATCAACGCTCAACCACACCAAGAACAACAAAAATCAAAAATTAAAAGTAAATACGTATACCTACTGTTGATTTGGTCGCGGCGGTCGGAAAATCGTGCCCTAGCTAGCTATGGAGGAGAGAAAGAGAGAGATCCTTCGCTTAGAGAGACTTCAGATTACCGCGAAACTGAATAGGGAAATTTGGTTTCCCGGTATTTAATAACATTTACGGCGGACGCGTATAAACCGCCGAGAATAAGTACCTATTTACGGCGGACGCGTACAAACCGCCGAGAATAAGTACATATATACGGCGGTTATTTACTTACCGCCGTATAAAACTTCGACCTCGTATACGTACATTCCAAATGTACGTACATTACCTATTTACGGCGGACTAAGCCGCCGTATATATTGATTATATACGGCGGTTGTTCAGACCGCCGTATATATATAATATTAACGGCGGACGCTTGTCCACCGCCGTATATGGGCGCCGTAAATAGCCTAGATTCTTGTAGTGATTATTTTTAAATCTTGATGATTATTTTTCGTTAAGAATTCAATTGTTAAATTGGAAATCACGGGGTACTCAAAAAGATCAACCACTTTATTTAAAGCAAAGGGAAATACGGTGTTTACAACTCGAAGACGGTCTTCAGTCGTGAGGACATCAGACCGGTCAGAAGACTCAAACTCTATGACAAGAGACTCGGGAGACTGACTCAAGATACAGGGGGTGAATTTAGACTTGGAAGGACAAGGACGGGGTTTGAGCCCTAGCTTTTCAATCATAGTCTCTTTGTCGGCGACCGGTCCTCGGAACGAAGTCCAGTTCTGCAACGGTCCTCGCGGCGAGTCTCGGCTTGACTATCTCCACATTAGATTCCTTCTCGAATTCTAGCATAGCTATCACTTCACTTGTCGAGAGGGAAAGTCAATCGGATCAATCGGCTCCTTAGCACCATCTCTCATTTCGCTAAAGACGTACCGCTCACAGGTTCGACGGCCCTGTTCTTCAAACAAATCGCTAACTCTCCATCAATATCTGCGGGGTCGGCACCGCGAATTTTACATATTGTGGGTTCGTCCAAGGCAAGCTTTTCAAACTGATTCTCACATTCGGGTCCCCGAAGTGGTAGCTGCTCTCGTAGGTGGCGGTCACACCTTGTCTTTTGGGCAAATTATCAAACATTTCTTTCATCGGATTCTTGCTATTGTCGAACCTCTGGATCATCTTCATTCTTTCTTCTACTGGAGTAAGCTTTGGCTCGGGACAAACGAACATATCTCCATCCTCTCGACAAAGTGCTTATTCGAGAGACCAACCGTATGGGCGCATTTCGGGCCTCTTGTACTTTCTACCGGCTGCAGAGGTCATCTTCTCTTTGAAAGCCTCGGTTTTGTCATACACCTTATCTTCCTTAGTCACGGCATACCCCGGACCTTGCCTATTTCTCTTGGTGGCTGGCAACACAAGCCTACACGGTCCCTGTTGGCGTTTTCCCGGCCCAGGACCGGGGATATAGCTCATACCTCTTAGCATTTTCAACACGGGAGGAATCTTGTCTCGAAGATGTCGTCAGTCTATAGTACGAGACTTGCCCCTTAGGTTTCTCGATTGTGAATCCGGCGAGCATCGGATTTTCTTGGTCAAGCTTGATCTCCATTGCTTGGTAAGGTATTTGCGCTGGTTTCTCCGATTGTAACACTATCACCATAGATGGTTGTTAGCACCCCCTCTTGTACAAACTTTAAGCATTGGTGAAGCGTGGAAGCTACGGCTCCAATCTCGTGGATCCAGGGTCTACCCAATAATGCCGAGAACGTAACAGGAATGTCTATAACCTAAAACTCCACCATCATTTCCTTGCCTCCAAACATCAGATTAAGGGAGACTATCCCTAACACTGCCCGGGATGTTGAATCATAAGCCTTTATGGTGCAGTTAGAGGGTTTGAGGTTACGCGCGTTGATGTCCAACATACTCATCATTTTGGCGGGAGCACATTCATGGATGATCCATTATCTATCAATACATGGGGAATCAACCGTCCCTCCCGAGGCAGCGTAATGTGTAAGGATTCGTTATGTTTCGCACCGTAGCAGGCAAGTCAAGATCGTGAAAGTAATGATATTCCCATGCTGAGCCGTTCCAATCAATCGACATGCTTCATCTGGGGTAGCGTTGACGGATACCTTTGTCTTGGATAAGGCTTCTTCCAACTTTAATTTGTGAGGGTAGGAGGATGTAAGTAGGGACCACAAAGAAATATCGGCTTGCGTTCTTTTCAAGCTGCGTCAGTATCGGGTCTTCTGAACTTCTTCGTCTAGCCTGTGAGGATTACGAGAGGGCTGAGGGTTAGAGTGCCAGGCTGCTTTCCCTTTTTCGATGGATCTGGATTACTTACTCCCAACATTCTTCTGAGCGCGTCAACAGATTAACTTCTGGCGGTGGAGTCAACCCACGAACTCTTTGCTAGCTTCCTTGAGTTCGATAATGTTAGCGGGACAGAGTGATTGCGGTATAGCCAAGCCGATTGTCGTATCTCATTAATGGTCAAAGGTGTTTCCCAACTAGCCGCTATTCTGAGTTCTTCCAAGGAGATTGGGGATTCTCTAGGAGTCATTGAAGATATAGCATTAACAATCAAGCGTTCTTCGTAATCATCAAGTTCAACAATATTATTCACATCATGTAAATCATCGAGATACAGAACATAACAGAAGTTATCTTTCATTTCATCAAAACAGAAATTACATCGGTTTCGACCCCATTACATCCATTGCTATCATCCCCAACTACGGGTTCCCCAAATTCTAATACATTAACAAAATAATCATTCTCAAAGTCAATAAGGTTCACATTCTTTGTTCGGCAGAGGATTGTTGACAATATTCGGGCGAGGAGATTTTTCTATCTTCTTGTCATCCACTAAACCCTGGATTATCTTCTTGAGAGTCAAACGGGAGTTCGTAGTGTGCCACTGGAAATTGGTGGAAACGGCAATACTTGCTAGCATCCATGTGAGGATTAGGGCGGCGAGCTTGTAGTTCTCCAATGGCTTTATCATGCCAGTTCGTAGCAAACCGTTAAAAACTTTCTCCGTTGACATACCCAAATCATCAAACCTCGGTTGTGGCTTAAAGGGAAGCCTCATCACATTCTGCATGTTGTTACCTCCCTTTTGAAGATTATTGATACTATTATCTTTGGCAGGTTCTCTTCCTCTCGGCGCCATTCTTTGAGACGAGGATTGGATGCCCGATATCGGTAACTTCCACCACTGTTGTTGTTAGTGGTGTTTGCACTTGGAGTTTGGTTAAACAACTTATTCTCACTCCTTGCTCCCATCCCCACCATCTCTCGCAGATCTGGGTACCATTCTTTTCCAATGGCTTCTCTAAGTGCTGGCTTAACACATGATAGAAAGATGTCCTTCTAGTCTTGGAGGGGGATTGGTTCCGATAACTCGTTGAGCTTAGCATTCCAACGCTTGTAGAATTCTGTGATTGACTCATCCGACTTCTGAATTGTCCCCACTAGATCATCCCGCGTGGTACGCCACTCCAAATTACCCTTGTACTTCTCCAGGAAGGCTTACGTTATACGGCTCCAAGTAGTATGGCATTTTTGCTTCAAAGCTAAAAACCATGTAAGTGCCGATCCTTTCAAAGTTAGGTGGAAGTGGGAAGCCATGAATTCGGGAGTGCAACCCATTGCCCCCATTGTCATCACATAAGTGTCTACATGCGTCTTTGGACAGGCGGTACCATCAAAATCCAGCTTGGGCATTTTAAACTTGTGCGGCAAAGGTGTCACTTGGGCGGGATCCACGACTTTAAGACCACTAGAACCCACGGTTAATCTGTCAATCTGTTGTTGCATCTGTTTCAGCAAAGCAGCTACTTCTGGTGCCAAACTTGAAGTCTGAGGAATTGCAGGAGCCACCGTTGACGACGGTATTGGGAAATCAGAATTAGGTCCCACGGGCAAAGCGGTCGGTGGAAGACCAAAAGTACTAGGAATCCCAATATTGATGTCCAACAAGCTAATCGAGCTCGGAATCTTGTTCCCATACATATCATAACCGTTGAATTGCCTACCGAGATTCTGGGAGTTGTATTGCGCCGACTGACTTTTGTGCGACCAAAAGAAGATAATCTGAGGCGACACACGGACTGAGTAAGGGGTGGAACCATAAATATGCCGAGTAAGGGTGGAACATACTGGTTGAGAAAAGCTGTCTTGAGTGCAGGCTAGCTGGTACCTTGAGACACTGTCTGAACTATCGATTTTCGAGAGCGGTGCTTGACCATTCTGTGAACACCATACCGAACACCACGATAACCATCCGGATACACATGTATGCGAGGCCGGGAAAAGCTGGTTCGAGCGAGGTCCATGCTTTGAAAGCGTGGTCTTTGGAGCATTAGGAGTTGGAGAAGCAGTGAGATCAAAGAAATTTGTGGGCCGACCGTCATTTCGCCGACATCTTGCTGGATAACCTGGCCATACCCTTGAGAAGACGGGGAATGAGTCTTCCTTGGTCACTTGCCACCATTCTGTAGAAGCTATTTGATCGAATGCCGAACGTAATTCACTGGGGGAGGCATCGTATTGTAGCTAGGCTGGTTTGGCTGAGCAGGTGAAGCGGATCCGATTTCGTTGTGGCTATCTTCCGTAATCTCTTCGTAGGAACCATCCTCCCGACGAAGTACCGCAATCCCTTTGGCTCTCATAGCTTCTACGAATCGGTTGTGAGCTTCTTCTTCACGAGACTTGGCATTTTGAACTAAGAGACAAGCCTCACGCTCCCGAGCTAGAGCGGCTTCCAGCATCACCTTCAATTCCTCTGTAGTCATCTCATTCAAACTTGTCTGACCCACTGTCACTGAGCCTCCGGCGGGCCGAGCAGAAAAAACATCCCCATTGCCAGCCATTTCTGATTCTAAACCAACTGACACTGCTTGTACACGGATTAAACGACCTCCCGAAACAGATGAGCGGACCCAACTCGCCGTAGCTGCAGGTGTAGAGAGGGGTTTATAAGGTGCTTGAAGGAAAATTTTTCTTTTTTTTTTTACGGGAGAGGGAAAGAAACGGGACAGACTCACGCAAACACAAATTTATTTATGTTCAAGTATAAATCAGTATTTTAAATCCTAAATACAGTTGGGAAAGGATAAGCCTTTATTCATGCTAACTATGCCTCGGGGGAACCTAGTGACGCGGCGTTCGAATTACATCAAATGTCTTGTTTTGAAACATATAATAGGTAATGATACCTAACCAAACCCTAACATCTTTATGGAACGAAGAGGTTCGTCCAAATTTCTAAGGAAATTTGGGCAGCATAACGGGTCTTTTCGAAGAATTTCGAAGAAAAATCCGGCATGACCTCTCGTCGGTACATGTTGGCAATGCGGCATGATCTCTCGTTTAGAACACGCCACGAGAGTGACATGTTCCCACGTGAAATCATGTTGCATTTGGCAACATGCCCACAAGGTATGAGGTTTTGGGAGAAGGTATAAGAATCTATGATATTTTTCAAAAACAATTCATTTTTGTTGTAATGAAAACATCGTATCAAAAACCAACCGTGGGTAAGGTTTAGTGTGGTGCCACCTATAACACACTAGGGGTTTAGGTTTGATTTCAGGCGCTCAAGCGTAGGCGAATTTCATGGCCGTCCGCGATGCCGTCAATCGCACCCGAGGGTTCTAAATCTAAGTGATGTAGTGTGCGAATGACTAATTCGTTTATCTGCAAAAAAACAAGATTTTTTTTATTTTTTTATTTGGTTGTTTGTTTTTTTTTTTTAAGAAGAAAACACACACCCTCACACAAGGTAAACAGGGAACAATAACCAAATGAGTCACGCTTTGGTCCAAGGGACTGCCTTCAAACCGCCTTTCTCGATGATACGCATTCGGTGGCCACCTTTTATCGCGTGACACAGGACAACCAGAGACAAAGGTGTCGCACGACTTGGGTGGTCACTGAACCAGCAGCTCCTCAAATCATCAAATCAGCCCCTGCTTTACCGCATCAAGAGCAACACAGAGATACCAATGCACAACAAATGACCACAAGCACAAAGGGCTCACAAATTCCATAATCAACAAAATGTAGGTATCACAGATGATTATCGAATAATGTACACAACATGGATGCATTGGATGTTTTTTTGACTAAACGAAAGCTTGACCCACTTAACACTTTGAAAAAACAGGTTTTCAAGTGAAGTCCCCAGCGGAGTCGCCATTGAATGTGCGCTTGCCCGAAAAATAAAAATAAAAATAAGGAGTCGCCACGCCGTTTTAAGAGGAAACATTGAAAACCTTTGTTTTAGAGAGAAAACATGAGTTCGGGGGTCAGGTTACGTGTTGGGAAGAACCGAGAGTTCACCCAACACGCCTCGTCCATAGACGAGTCTTTCAATCAAACACATCCAAGTAAATCCAAAGTGTGTGCAAATATCGATAATAAACGAAATGTGATAAAATGCATCTTATTAATTATGAAACGAGAAATTACATATTGTGAGCCCATTATTTAGGGAGGCCACATCCCTGATACAAACAAACTAGAACAGATTACAAAGGAAAAGAGTCACTGCAGATGGGTCATGTATGTCGCATGACACATCGTACCAGTGACCACATGTGTCGCGTGACACAGGATCACTTGGGGACGAAGGTGTCGCGTGACACATATGAGCCTTACGCGAAACCTCACAATATGAACTCGAAATTAGAAGCTATACGAGATCTAATTAACAAGCTGAATTATGAACGAAAAACATAAACAACATCAAATCGACCCAGGGAGTGTGGATATGGGTAGATCCACACCCCCTTGGGGGCTCAAACACCAAATTCAACCAAATCAATCAATATGAGCTCAATTACACAATCTATGCAAGTTAAACAGAGAGATTGCGATTGGGATTCAGTAATTCAAATGGCTAGGATCTGATTACTGAATCCAAACAAAATAGAACTATAAAATTGCAAGGAATTAAATGAGAGAGAGAGGGTTAGGGAATTGTTACCCTTGTTGATTCCACGAATTCTATATCTAGTCAGATATAGAATCCTTCAATTCTTCGTTGTAGATCTCACAGCTCTGATCCAAGGGTTCCAATTGGTGTAGGTAGAGAATTGGGTTTGGATGAGAGGGATTAGTGGGTTGGAAAGGTAGGAGAGAGAGAGAGGTTTTGTGCTTGGGACGCTCGTTACACTGCTATTTTGGCAGAGTAACAGTAGGCTAGAATTCGGATCCATTTCAATGAGGGGGAGGGTCTTATTTATAAGCTGTAGTTGGCTGCCTTAGTATGTCGCACGACCTTACGCGTCCACTTTTCATGCCTCAAGCTGTCGCGTGACACAAGGTGGCTCAACCGCTTTTGGCGCCAAAAACCAGTTTCTGGAACATTCCGGGAAAATACCCAAAAGGTCCAACAGGTTTTATTCCCAAGGGGTCCTTTGGCATGAATGATGTACCAAAAGGTACTTCCTTCGCGGGAAACTCATGGAATGTTTCCGGAAGTCTCGGGATAGGCCGGGAATTTACCAAAACGCCCCTTAATGCAGTTTTATTATATTAAAATGCATCGAAAAGGTTGCGAATTGGATTGGCATACTTACACCTCCAAACAGTCTCGCTCAGGTCAAGGTCCCCACGCGCGGCCCTTGCACCTTCGAACTACGATCGGCTTGATTCCCGCTCGGGATACGTAGGAATCCTTTCGCTAAGGGTCCAGCCAGCTGACCGCCCAGGTCTTTCAAAGTAAGGCATCCCGATTTGGATCCTTATCTTTTTTCAACGACCCCACCTCCTTCGGATGAGACGTCGCTGAGGGGCTAACTGTAAGTACCCAAATCCGGATCGTCAAAATCCGTCAGAAAGTTAACCGAAATCCGTTAACTGGCCCTCTCCAGGTTAATCGGAACTCGTTAACTCCCCGTTGTCGTGCCAACGAGACGTCCCGGGACTGCCCCGTGCATCCCGACGTCGAAGCGTACTTGACACGTGTCATCACACGTAAAAGCACGGCTTTCCCTGAAAAACGCACTTTCCGGCACTTTCCGGGGGCATTTCGGACATTTGCCGGACTGTTATTTAAAAAACGGACAAAACCGGGACCGGGGAACGAACTCCCACATTTCTGGTGACTCACAGGGACACTTGGCACGCATGCCACCTCCCTCTAGTCACCCTTCAATCAAATTCAAAGGGAAAAGACTAAAATACCCCTGGTATACAGTCAAAGTCCGACCGGACTCCCTGTGCACTTTTCCTGAAATTGCCAGCAAGTCCCTCAGATTTTCAAAATACCCCAAAACCCTGGATTTCAAGCCAAGTCCGTCCGGACTCCTACTGTAATTTTCACCCTATAAATAGAAGTTGCTGTCAAAGGAAAAGGAGGAGATTTTTTTACCCCAAAGTCACTCTACACACGGCCCAAACTGATTTCACCCCTTCCCGAGCTCCCGTTTGTCTCGATTCGCGTGAAACTTCCGTATTTCGATCAAATACGCCCCCCGCCACTTCGAAACAACCTTTCGAACTACTTTCCGTGTCCCGTACACACATTCCGAGCCAAAGGAGTCGACCCTAGCCATATGTATAACTCCCTCTCTCTAAATCTCTCGTTCCGTCTCGGTTTACGCGCCAGTCGCTATAACCGTTTCGAACAACGTTACTGAAATGTAGACGCCTTCGTCTAACGGGGTCCGATACATTTTAGCCCCTCGATCCTCTTCTCTTCCCGTAAGAGAAGTAATCACGGGTTAAAACGGCGTTCCGACCCCGTTCCGTTTACCTTTTCTGTCATTTACCATTCCGGATCGATCGATCCGTTGATCGTCATTTATTTCCTGTCATTTACAATTCCGAGCCGTTTGGCCTCGTCGATCGTCTTTTACAAATCCGAGCCGTTTGGCCTCGTCGATCGTCTTTTACAAATCCGAGCCGTTTGGCCTCGTCGATCGTCATTTACAATTTCGAGCCGATTGGCCTCGTTGATCGTCATTTACGATTCCGGATCGTTTGATTCCGTTGACACTGCTTTAAATACTGTCATTTACAAGTCCGACCCGTTTGGATCGTGATAGTATTTACTTTTCAAAGTCCGAGTCGCAACCCGATTCATTGATCGCATATCATTTAATACGCTTTTCCCGCAAAAATCGTTAACAATGTAATGCCCGGTTCAAAACCAGAGTTCGTCCGTCGAACTCTCTTTCAAAATGCGCGAAATGACGTTTGGCATCCAAACGCTCATCTTTCAAACTAAAAGCCGCCATTTGACACTCAATATCATTTAATACGCATTTTTCCCGTAAAAATCGTTAACAATGACTCGCCCGGTTCAAAATCGACGTTTGCCACGCAAACGCTCATTTCCGTCTCAAAACCGACGTTTGCCACGCAAACGCTTGTCTTTTCAAACAAAGTCACCTAATCAACGTTTGACATTCAAACCAAGATTAAGCTTGTCATGCAAGCCACCGTTTCAAAAACACACACACACACACACGTTTTCGAGAAAGGTAGAAAGACTCGTCATACGAGGCGTTTCGGGTGATCTCAATATACTCTGCCCGAAACGTAACGTGACCTCCGAACCTAACAATCTCTGGTACTCAAAAAAGCTTTTTACTCATTTTTGCTACCAATAAAAATGATCCCCGTTTTCAAAGCTTTTTCCTAAGTTTTTGCTACCAATAAAAACGACACCATTTTCAAAAGCCGTTTCTCAACGTTTTGGGCTCAAAATACAAAAACCGCGTGGCGACTCCTCATTTTTTTCCTTCCCATGAAGCGAGGTCTCAGACACCAACCCTCCGCAAAAGACAACCGCCCTTTCCGCGCCCCCGCGCGAAAGTCCGGGTAATTTCACCGCCGAACCAATTCAGTCCGTTGGGCAAGTGGGCGCCGGTTTGGGTTGGCCCGTATTTGGTGAAGGAAATCTTTTCTGGTGGAGCAATGAGGTTGAGATTTGGATGGTAACCCCTTCATGCACCCGGTGAACGGCGACAAGCTGCGCCGCTATTATGTTTGAATCGAGTCTCCCCCTCTCTAAAAAAAATTAAAAAAATATATATATATAAAAGAAGAAAAAATAATAAAAGCGCGAAAATAATGTACCCAGACGAGACTGAAAACTTCCCAAAAGGCAGTCTGTGCAAAACAAAGGGCGCGCTCGGTGCTAAAGAATATACCCAACTAGATTGAAAACCCTAAACACGGGCGGTCTAGGTAAAAAACAGGGTTGCACCACTTGTCCCCCTTCTATCTATCCCTTTCTTAAACACAAAGTTGATTGAGTCGAACTACGGAGACCTGAGCCCCTTAGTCCTCCTTTTGTAAAAGGGGAACGTAGGCAACCGCTTGCGGTTCGGTCTAAAAATCATCAAACATACCAAATCCTGTCAACAGTTATACTTGTAAATACCAAAATGTGTCTTGATTAAGTTCTGAAGTAATTTCAACTTTCACTACATTAATACATTCTTTGATGAGTTCAAGCACGATCTACTCTCGACTCATTAACTTAAGCAAAAGATACAATTTTGAAAAGTACGTCTAGTCTGTCTGTGTCAGCAATAAAGGGATACAAGGACCGGTCACCTAATCCTAGTCACTCGTTCCCGCTCCCGAACTAGCACTCTTCTTCTTCCTCTTCCTTGGTCCCCGGGAGGTCTTTGGCCTAGCTATCTCAAACAGGTCTGTCTCTCGTCATCCCGGCTCAGGAATGCTACGAGCCGGTGAGTCAACCAATCCGGCAGCTCTCAGTGCCGCCTGGGCAGCCCTCTCCTCTCTCAAGGCTGTCCTCCGTGCCATAACCTCGGGGTCATCCCTCATCTTGGCCCTTCTCTCTACGAGTCTCTCGTAATCCGCTGCCGGATCGTCAGTCACATTGTCTGGGTCATTCAGCGCCTCAGCATCCCGTAACACCCGGCTAGTCTGATCCCCTCCTCGGGTCCCTTGGCAATATGCCTCAATAGTGTGCTGAACCGGCCCCATCTGCTCCCCGTACCAGATAAGATATAAGGTGGACAGATATGTGATGCCCCGGGTCTGCCGTATCAGTGTGCGAGCGGGAAAGGCTGCTCCCGAAAAGGCCCTAGCAAAGAATCTGATAGTCTAGCTGTCAGTCATGTCAAGGGGAATGGTATCTCGGGCGATCTGCTCTCTCAGTCTGTCAATAACCTGCTGTGGGTACCCATACTGCCTCAGAACGAGTGAGGGGATGCTAAATGATGAGAAACGCAGTCCCGGCAGCCTCACAATAACAGAATCATCCTGTCTGTCGCTCATGGTCTCGAGCCTCCATCCGGGAACCCAATACTGAATATCTGTGGTGGTATACCTGGTCAACCGTCTCTGCCAGCTCTCCTGCGAAGCCTCCCGAGCCACTCGCCTCTGCCGTGTAACCCAGGGTGCTGCAGTCTGCCCTGCGGGCAATGGGGAGATAAGCCCCAAGCGCTCAAAAAGCCATAATGATAACAGACAGGGGCTGCCGTGTCCCATATATAGCAACCCTCCAGCCAGTTAGTCCATCCCGTGGTATGTCTCCGCCAGCAGAATGGGTACTATGTCTCTCTCTCCCTGCCCGGGCCGAATCTCAGTCAGATTAGTACCTCGGTGACCCCACATCTGCCTGACAATCCCTAGCAGTAAGCCGGAGCATACCCCATCATACTCGCAGAAGCAGTACAAAGAGACCATGATCAGCATGAAAATGTCCATGGCCGTGGATAGGTCGAACAACTCCGGGCATGATACAGCTAGCCGGGCTATCTGAGCTAAGTCAATAAAAGACAGGTCGAGGATCAGGTCGGATACTTGCTCTGTGGGCAATCCCAAGAAATCGACCAGCTGCTCGATCAAGGGTCGTGGGTCTCGAGGGAAGACTGCATCTCCAAGCTCAGATCCCCCTGTCAATGTGCGGAACTCCTCAATGGTGGGTGTGAGGTCGTTGTATGAGAAGGTGAAGACGTGCCTCTTGCGGTCCCAATATCTAGATGCGGCCCGGAGAAGATTCCAATCGACCGCCCATTCCTTTAGTGCCCAAAGGCATCTCAACCCATACCTTCGGTCGATAACCCCCCGATTGTTGCTTTGATGGTGGCGGGTTAGATTGATGAGATCAGAGTGAAATTGGCGCTCTTTGGTTTTGGATCTCTCATTGTAATGCTCCATTTTGGGCCAAATGTTGGATCTTGGGACTGATTTTGGAGTGGAAAATCGATTTTGGGGCTGCTGTGACTGCTGGAATGTCCTTTTTGTGAATCTGCCCTTTTATAAATGTTGGGGCTTGCTGCCCAAGAATTCCTGTTAATTGGACCACCCCACCCATGTCGTACGACAGGGGCTATCCCTTGATGTCCTGTGTCGTCCGACACAGGATTCCCTATCAGATGATCTGTGTCGTCCGACACAGGGCTCCCCATCAGTCCTGTGTCATACGACATGGGAGCTCCCACCAGACATCAGCAATGGCTGCATCTGCAGCAGTCCCTCAGCAACCCAATGCTTGCTCAAAACCTGTCCAAACCTGTACAAAAGAATCCCAAAACAGTACATATACACTCCCCCTTACTCACCAAACACATGGGAGAGGATTTGGCACACCCAATGCACCAAAAAATACACAAATAACACCCAATACATACCAAACCACAAAAACACCCAACCACAGCAAATGCCATCATTTTTTTTTGCCTTTTTTGGGACGGACTTATGCATATAAACAAATAAGTCTAGATACCATTAAGAAAATACCTTTAGTTGTTAAGCTACAAAGTGCAAAAAATAGTTGTTTTACAAAATTCAAGCAATAGAATAGTGCATGCATTGTTTTTTTCCTCTCTCTCTCCCTAAGAGTCCTAAAGCATGACAAAAGGGGGCCGCCACGATCACTCCGACTCGGAGTCGTCATCAGAGTCCTCCCCGCTCTCCTCGGAGCCGCTATCCTCCTGGCCGTCACCTCCCTGCTCCTCAGAGCCGCTCTGCTCCTGGCCATCGCCGCCGCCTTCCTGCTCTTCATGGATCTCGCCATCAGAATCATCATCCTCCTCATCTATGGCCCAAGGCTGGGGCTCGCCATAGTATCAGTGCCACTGGGGAACTGTGGAGAAAGGGGGCTGGTAGGGGTCATCCTCGTCATCATCGTCATCATGCTGAGGCTGCTGGCTCGAGCCGCCCGCTTGTGAGCTAGATGAAGCCAGGGTCGGTCTCGGCCTCTTCTTAGGAGGAACGACATCACTAGCCTGGGAGCTGCACCTCCCCTTCCAATGCTCCACGCTCTTCTGAAACTGGCGCAACATCTTGACGGCCCCTGTAAATGCCTTGGCCACCTCCTTGAAGGTCTTGGCCGGAACCTGTTGAATAGAAATAGAGATGCGGTCAGAAGCAGTATATGTAGGCAGTAATGCAGTGATAAGACATGAATAAAGCAGAAAAATAAAGGGTGCTCACAAAGGTAGTCCCACGAGGCAGCCGCAAGTGGGGGTGAGTCTCAGACATGTCAAAGGAGGAGCGGCGAATGACGCCCCCGGTCTCATACTCAAAGAACCGAGGAGGCATCATCATCTGTCCCGCCCGCCGCCCTCTCCGGCCGCATGACTGAGGAGTCGAGGCGGTGAATACGAACTGGCCGTAGTCCCCATCAGACGATAGCTCAGCGGCATCAATGCCCGTCCGTAAGCGCTCCGGATCAAGAAGAGCCCGGGGATACCAGATCTCCTCCAGAGGATCGTGAGGGATGTGTGGGGCTGCACCATGTCCGTGCTGTCTGTAAACTCTCTCCCCCAAATATAAGGCATCGCCCTCCAGGCCAATAAGCAGCCTCCTAGTCCGGGTCACCCAGGCGGCATCCCCGACAGCATCCTCAGCATATCTACCATGCCATGGGAACAAACTCAACCTGGCTGGGGTCCACCTTAAAGCAATCATAGTGTCCTCATAGCAGGCCGTCCTCCGGGGCTTCACCCCGTCCACCTTCTTGTTCTGCCTAGCCCTAAAGGTCCACCGGCGGAGGACAGGGAACAAATCCACAGTAATATCCTCAGCTACGGTCCAGGCGTAGCAACCAAAAACCTCATAGGCCCATACCTGAAACAAAAGACAAGAAGCTTTCAGTGTACAGCGGCAATAATAGATTGATAACAAAAATGCAATGCAGCAGTCAATATGTGAATAATAAAGGGCGTACCTCCAGGACCGTCTGGAAACAATCAAAAGAGGTCACACTGCCTCTGCTCACCTCATCCAGAGCTCTGTATACCTGAGCCAAGCCGGCCTCGCCCCACAAAAAGGTGGAGACCTGGCTCCAGTCCCGAAGAGGCTCCAACAGAAGAGTCAATGCCGTAGTGGAGGCATTACAGAATAAGGTGTCAGAAAGGCCAGCCCAGACAAATGCTCTCACTTGCTGCTCGGTTGTAATCGCGGCCTCGCCCCCAGAGTAGAGGTGGCACTGCTGCACCAACGCCGCGTACAGGTCCGTAAGTGGAACCCCATTGCGAAGGGTCAAGCCGGTCAAACCTCTAATCACGTCTGGGCTCAAGACCCCAGGATCCTCAGAAAATATGGGCCTGTCAGTGAACCGCAGCCCGATGATAGCAGTGAAATCATAGGGGGTAATAGTGGACTCCCCCCAGGATAGATGAAATGTGTGGGTGCTGTCCCACCAATACTGCCTAAAAGCCTTCACAAGCTCCACGCTCCTGGGCGTATCTCTGATCTCACCAACAGCTGTGAAGAAAGGACCAAGGCCAGTAGCATATATAAGGCCCTTGGGACTGTCGGGTATGTCAGCGGAGCCGGGAAGAATCTCCCAGATAGTAGCGATCATCCCGGGGGACCCCTTGGTCCGCAGAACCTGCAGGTAAGCACAACACAGGTATCAGAACGCAATCATGATAATTTGTGCATTCTTTCATTTTGTGTGCATTTTTCACTTTATTTTGAATCTCTTGATTCCTTTTGATTCTTTTTTTTCAACAAAATCTTATCTTGGTCCTCTTTTATGTGTTTATGCATTTTTTTTTCTTAAGCATGCAATTTCTTTTTGGGTGTGATTTTTCCCCAAATGCTATCATGAGCCCAAGAAATCCAATTTCGAAAATTAAAGGGGAGGGATTGACAGTTTAAAATCCTTACCCCCATTCGCTCCGCCGTAGAAGTATGGAAATCTAGGCTCGGATAGAATCCATTCCCCTCTGGGAATCTCTTCCGCTTGTTCCTCTCCACAAGCTTCCTCTTCGCGGACAATGCCCGCTGTACTTGTCTCCTCGATTCCGCCCTCGGAGGCATTGCTCTTGCTAATCTTGATTTGAGTGTGGGATTGAGGATTGTGGAAGGAAAATTCGATTTTTCTCTTCTCTTTTCTCTCCTTGGCTCGGCGGCTGTTCTTCCTTTTGAATCTTCTTTTACGAACTGAGCGGTTTTTTTAATTAAAATTGATGTGAGGAATGCCCATGTCGTACGACATCGGTATTCCAGAAAAGGGTGATCTTCCTTTTTTGCCCCTGGTCCCTTTTGTCGGCCCCTCGCGGCTGTTTATCATCATTATTTATCATTTAACTTCGGGTGACTCCCCAAAAACAGTCAAACCTCGGGTAACTCCCCAAAAACAGTCAAACCTCGGGTGACTCCCCAAAAATAGTCAAACTTCGGGTGACTCCCCAAAAATAGTCAAACCTCGGGTGACTCCCCAAAAACAATCAAACCTCGGGTGACTCCCCAAAAACAGTCAAACCTCGGGTGACTCCCCAATAATAGTTAAAATTGGGGTGACTCCCCTAAAAACAGTCACTCTTGGGTACAAGCGCCCGTGGCCTCT
The DNA here is from genome assembly GCA_022495995.1 of Adenophora triphylla var. japonica. Lineage (NCBI taxonomy): Eukaryota > Viridiplantae > Streptophyta > Magnoliopsida > Asterales > Campanulaceae > Adenophora > Adenophora triphylla. The sequence goes on along the minus strand of JAFEMH010004076.1, from coordinate 192,735 downwards.
TGTTATCGCCACCTCCTTGATGAACTACGAATTGGCTTGATTCCCTCATAGGATAATGTAAGTGCTCCAATTTGAATTGGTAGCATTTTCGTTAGAAAATTAACGAAAGTCCTAACATTTCTAACATTTCTAACAATTCCTAACATTTCTAACCAAGCAAGGGCAAATTGGGATTGCTATTTAAAGTTAAACAACTAAAAGAATCTCAAAAAAGGCCAAAATCCCGAATTTGCAACTGCAGTTGACAAGCAGATTGCTTGTTGACAAAAAATATTCCTCCTGTCCAAAGCCTGGTGCAGCATTTAATGCACCAGGCACGCCTTCATTCTTGTCCGCGCGGACAGAATTGAAATTCCAGGGCCTATAAATAAAGCCCTCCAGTCTCAGAAAATGAGAGACACTGCCAATTCACAGCAAACCTCTGGCGAAATATAGAGAGAAAACAGTGAGAATTCCCTTGAATTGTCACCATTTTCTCTTGAATCTTTCCCAAACCACAAATCATCCAACACTTTCAAAATTCAAAAAATCAAACACAAACACAAAGAAGTTAGGGTACCATCATTGGTAAACCCTCTTCCTCCTTACTCTAAATCTTCATCATTCATACATACATCTCATTTTTCAAAAATGTAACTCACTTGTTCTTGCTCTAGATCTAAGAAGATCTCCATGGAAGTTCATCTCCATGGATGATCTTCTACAAGATATCAACATTTTCTAACTTTTTTGTCTCCTTACTTGCATAAATTGCTTGTTCTTTGATTTTCAACCTAAGGTGTGGTCACCTTGAAGTTCATCTTCATGGATGATCATACCAAAAGGTTCACATTCTTACTTTCATGTCATTTAAACTTCATTTGACCTAAATGAAGTCATCTTGGAACAACATTTCCATGGATGACCATTTCAAAAGGTCCAAATCATTTCTTACTTTCTTGAAAGTGCTTCCAAAACCTAAGATCTTCACATTGGAACAACATTTCCATGGATGAACATCTTCAAGGTTCTTAAGTTACAAAAAGGGTGAAGTTGATACATTGAGTTAAAAGATCTCAAGGATTTAGTCATCACAATGACTACCTTATAAATCCACTCTAAAGTTGATACATCCTTGACTTAGAAGCATTTTCATACATTAAATCTTTGTTTCAAGTTAAATCCCCCATCCCAAGCAAATGAAGTGCTTCAAGTCCTAATGTACCCTAATGATGGCTTGATATAGTAAGATCACCACTAAAACAAGTCTAGTGATCACTAATCAAGGCCTAAGGAAATGGGGACAAGCATGGATGCAAAACCCCCCTTTTAATCACATTTTTCTCAAGAACATCTTGCTGTCCAGTAGCATATGTTCTGAGACCTCAGTCCACTTTCTTATTTTTTGGACTCAGTAAAACATGGAATTGGGTGTTAACTACAAAATACTTTTTGTAGCCAACATTCATACCTTTTCAGAAATATTTTTACTTTATTTTTTGAGTGAGTCTAAATGTCTTTTCCAAATTATCTTTTAAAGGTCAGTTCATCAGTCTCTGGAAATCCAGATTTCATATATGAGATTTACAGAAGGTTTTGGACCACCAAATAATCTCCAAAATGGAAAGTTCTTTCACATAAACCTTATTTAAGGTGTTTTGAACAATTCTCATTCTCGGACTTTTCCCAGATTCTGGAGTTTTAAAGCTCTAAAGTCCATTTCAAAATCAAGTGTCCACTGCCTTTTTCATTCTGGCAGAAATGGTTTTCAACTTCAAAAAAACTTTTGAGTTCCAAAACTCAACCCAAAAATTGCTCCAAAAATCATGGGATTTGTTCAAAGTATTATAAAGAGTTCCCACTTTTTGGTTTCCTCAGTTTGAACTTATTTTGGCCAAGGTAACACACACACACACACACACACACACAAACAAATGGTTTTAATGCTTGGAAGACTCGTTTTACGAGGCACTTCGGGTGAACACTAACGTTCTTCCCGGAGTGTAACGTGACCTCCGAACCCAAAATCTCTCATCTTAGGCTTTTTTCAAAGTTTTTTCCTTAAAATAAAAATGGCGTGGCGACTCCGGTTTTCGGTTTTCTTTTTTCACAAAAAAGGGAGGAATTGGAAAAATCGAAATTTTTGGCGACATCATCACAGTGGCGACTCCGCTGGGGACAATTATAAGTTTTATTTTTTTTAAAAAAATAAAAACTTTTGTGGGTCAAGCTTCCGTCCCGGCATTTGAAATCCTTTGTTTTGTGTGTATGTGTGTCGGGTTTGCACATTTTCGTGTTGTTTTGGCCGCCTCGGAAAAAGTCAAAATTTTGACTGTCGGAATCATGTCCCTAACTGTTGGAATTTTTGTGCTTATGTGCCTATGTGCTCATTTCATTTCAAAAAAAGATTTATCAAAAAAAAAATTCAAAAAAAATAAATCATGCATCATACTTTTTAAGACACATAAAAAAATTCTCTATTTTACTCAGAAAAGGAAGATAGACTGCTTGCACACTACGCGCACGTTGACCGTACACTGCACACTACGTCCCTAACCCGGGGAAATCCTTGTCGTGGCCCGTTTGGTCTTATTACGCCTCTCGGTGCAAGCACAGGACTACCCAAACATCCCATGGAGCCTCGTGTCGACCATGCACTTGTCCGTGACACACTTTGTCTGAGACCCGGTTGGTTTTTAGTTTGGTCTGTGTCATGCCCTGTCTGTGTATAGACCTTTCCTTTCAAGCCTTTGTCGGCATACCGACTCAATATCTTTCGGGGACCCTAATCAGTCGAAGTCATGCCGGTTTTTCGCCGCAGACTTTGACCAAGATATTGATCGGCGCCTTGACTTTGACTTTGACTGGCACAAATTATACACAGACTCCCAGCATGACACTGAGTCATCAAGGATTAACGATTATGCCATGACTAATTACGGCTTAACTGACGACAAGTCAAGATCAATTGTGGACATTTATCAGTCCGAACCATGCCGACTTTTCGTCGAGCTCTCGGACATGATCTTGGCTTTGACGTCAGCTTTGTCCGTAATTTACATCGAATGCTCGTTAAGAATCGATTACCCGCCAGACTTTTAGGATCGTTTTCTTTTCGGTCGGTGGGACCCGCTTGCCCTATAGGACCCTCGCCCGGGGCTATCCGCCCTGGGAGGTCGAAATACAGGTGGAATACGAGGGGCTTATAGACGTAGTGATGGGGCCCACTGATCCAGGAATCAGAGTAGTTTGCGAAAAAGAAGAGCAATCTTTTCCAACCGATTAGGTTAATAAAGCATGTTTTAAGTAAACAAGAACAAATAATCGCATGTTGCATGAGCCCAAAGCCCAAACACCTACCCTCTTTTAATTCCCAAACATCTGAACCCTCGTGTCTTTCCCCCGCAGCTCCGCACAAAGCTTGGTTCCGGACACCGGGTCGCCGTTTGATCAGTTGGGAAGAGTCAAGTGCATCGTCAGCTTCACCGTCTTTTCCGACTCCGGGTTTCAGAATGTCTGCATCAGCCGGTAATGACATGGACAATGCCATCCCGTCCTCCAAAATCCCTCAGACAGACCAGCATTGGATCCAGTTGGTAGAACAGATGAGACTTCGACATGAGGCTCAAATCGACAACCTTCTGGGGGCTATGGCAAACCATGGTTTGACTGTCAGTTTTAATTCCGATGGCACTTTTACTGCAAAGAGGGAAGAAGGTCCTCCCGGGTATGTCAAGATGCCACCCTCAACTTCCCATGCCACCACCGCAGAAACTCCTGCCCGTCAATCCATAGGTCAGCTAGCTCCCAAGCAGCTGTTCAAAATACCACCATTCCCACAACACTCAGAGATGGGTCAATCTGACATGTCCCAGCAGCCATCGGGTGCCCCCTCTCAAAATGATACCGGTTCTGCAGATATCAGCATGGGTAATGAAGATTGGGGAACAGTGGAGGAAATATGGTCAGCTATCAGGGCTCTGGAAGAACGTCAGAACAAACAGCAAGCCTGGATTGAAGAGGCCACACGCCATTTCGGGACATTAGCAATCTCCCAACTGATTGGGGCTCCCCTAAAGGACAAACATGTGCCTATTCCCCCGGCTCCCAACACCTCTCACTACCCGGCAGAATCCAGCCCCCTGTTTCCCGGTGAGCCCAACAGCAAATCTCCCCAGACTAGTTCAACTCAGATCCATTCTGGCACAGCTCAGCCCGAGGTCCCAAATCCTCCATCAATTACTGAACACATTTGGTGGGATATCTGTGACTGCCCCGACTGCCTTGAAAGGGACTATCAGGATTGGATACACGAGGACCGTCCCCCTAAGAAGAAGAAAGTTTCCTCCCAGCAGAAATTGAAAGAGAGGTTCGAGGCCGGCGATACCAGTGTGGGTACGCTCGGGGAGCCATCTGGAGGATTTGATTACTATGTGCTCTACTCCAGCCAGTCTTCCCCAAAGCAAACAGGGGTAGAAAAGCCGAAAAGCCTTGCCAACAATAGAGTTGAAACCCTGGGACACCAGAATACTGCAGATCTGAGTAATGTTACTGTCAATCAGAAATCTAACCCCCCGCGGGGTCAGCCAAGGTCCAGTTTGTCCAGCTCCCGAGTGCATACCGGCAAAGAAAGACCAACGCCAGTTTGGCGCTCGCACTCAATCAATATGCTGACTGGGGATGGCAACCGCCACAAACGGCCTCAACATAACTCAGCAAAGGTTCTACCTCGCAAGAAAAAGGCACGAAGTGACTGGCTTGATGACTCTCATTCTCCAGACAAGGACCAAATCTATGATCCCCGACTGTATGGTAGCATGATCACTTTCTGCGACGAAGATTTACCAAGAGATGTATCCAGACACAATGAAGCCCTGTACATCACTCTCCGGCTCAACACCGTATCACTCCCCGGAGTATTGGTGGATAACGGGTCAGCCGTCAACGTCCTTCCCCTCAGCATGATGCGGGCCCTACGCATTAATGAAAGGCACATGACCCCATCTACCCGGTCAATCAAGGCCTATGACGGCACATCTCGTCCCATCCTAGGGACAGTGACTCTGGAACTCTGGTTCGAGACCCAAATGGTGCCAGCAAAATTCCATGTAATGGACATCCCCTCCGAGTTCACAGCTCTGTTGGGACGCCCTTGGTTACACCACATGAAAGCCATAGCTTCCACTCTCCATCAATGTGTCAAGTTCATTAACCGGCAGGGGGATCTTGAAGTCATCCGAGGGGACAGTTTTCTTATAGGGAACGAGGCCGAGACAGTCGCCAAGCGTCCCCGCAGCCAAACACCGGGGCTACATCCTTCAAGAGGCAAGTCTCATCATGATCCTTTGGAATTCGGCGATGCCAACTATGTCAACGAACTCAAGCGGGCAGACTCTGAAGAGGTCCGATACATCAAGTTCAATTGCCATTTCCAACATTTGGAGGCATACTGGAAAGAAACACTGAATATCGCCATGATACGGGCACACAAACCCCAGTCTCCAATCACAGATTTGTCAGCATTCTCCAAACCCACTCTCTGACCCTGCCAAGCAAAGAGATTTTCATGATAAAGATCGACAAGCACCGGCAGACTCGACTCGAATGTATGAACATCGTGTGGGACGTTCTCCTCGAGGAACTACCCGCTAAACCCTTCCGCTCGCACATGGGGCATGAGATTTTTCCAGCAGCACACCAAGACGCAATACGTCCTTACATCTGGATCGAGCGGTCAGATTGCGATGAGTTAGAATTCTCCAGAATTGAGGATGTGGCAGATCCGGAAGAAGATCCCTACATTCATATGCTCAGTTTTCAGGTGCCAGACCTGATTGATTCTGATTCGGACAAAGAGATGATAGCAATGCTTGAAGAAGGAGCACAGAGACAATGCCATTCCCGAGTCGTGAGGCCACTGACAGCAATGCCACTAAAGAATTGGGAAACTCTCTCAGGCCCGTCCGCGACCAAGGAGGAAATGATCACCAAGCTTGGATTGGTCCCCCGTCCCTTTGTGTCAACCTTTGTAAAGTCCTCCGAGTCTCTCATTGTTGAGTTCGAGTCTCTCGAGTCGTCTGATGGCCTTACGCCTGAAGACTATGAGGTTGTAGCCAATGATGTATTCCCTTTCGTTCTCAATGAAATGATGAACCTTTCTGAGTATCCCTTAATTGCCACTTTAACTAATGATAAATTAACTAATAACTTAAAAACAGTTAATGATGATTCACTAGATAAAGAAGCAGACACATTAAACGAACAATATATCAAAGAAATCTTTAAGCAGGTTGTTCGGAAAGAGGAAAATCGAGCCCAAGCTGCCGAAGAGATTTTGACAAGTGTGAATTTGGGAACTGCGGAAGAGCCTAAAGAGACGCAGATTGGTAGTTTCTTCGAAGGAACTGAAAGGGATGCTCTAATTGAGCTACTAAAAGAATTCGTGGATGTGTTCGCGTGGTCCTATAAGGATATGCCTGGCCTCGATCCTTCCATAGTCGAACACCGGATACCGCTCGACCCGGAAGTCAAGCCGGTGAAGCAGAAGCTACGAAGAATTAAGCCCGAATGGTCCCTGCAAGTGAAAGAGGAGATAGAAAAAATGCTCAGAGCAGGATTCATCAGGGTCATTGAATACCCGACATGGCTTTCCAACATAGTGACGGTGACTAAGGCCAACGGAAAGATCCGATGCTGCGTGGACTTCAGAGACTTGAACAAAGCCAGTACAAAGGACGATTTCCCCCTGCCAAACATCGACATCCTGGTAGACACCACAGCCAACTATGAAGTTAAGTCCTTCGTCGACGGCTTTGCTGGCTACAACCAAATCAAAATGCCAGAAGAAGATCAAGCCAAGACAGCCTTCACCACCCCTTGGGGCACATACTGCTACACTGTTATGCCATTCGGTCTGAAAAATGTCGGGGCTACTTATCAGAGGGCAGCTACAGCCCTATTCCATGACATGATCCACAAAGAAATTGAGGTCTATGTGGACGACATGATAATACACTCCAGAGGATCAGATGGCCAGCACTTTGTTGATCTGAGAAAATTCTTCGGCCACCTCCGAGATCATAGTATGAGACTGAATCCAGCCAAGTGTACCTTCGGTGTAAAACGAGGCAAAGTGCTAGGGTATATGGTGACAGCACGGGGAATTGAAGTAGACCCCCAGAAAATCAAGGCCATAGTTGAAATGAAGCCACCCCGAACACTGACAGAAGTAAAATCCTTCATGGGAAGACTGCAGTACATAAGCCGCTTTGTAAATCAGCTGACCTCGATCTGCGAGCCGATCTTCAAGTTAATGAAGAAAAGTGCCGACACAGAATGGACCCCAGAATGCCAGCTTGCCTTTGAAAAGATCAAGGCATACCTTGTGAATCCCCCGATTCTTTGCCCACCACATCAGCAAAAACCACTATTGCTATACCTAACTGTCACGGACACAGCTATTGGGGCTATGTTAGCTCAAGAAAAGAAAGACTCCAAGGTCGAAAACGCCATCTATTTCGTAAGCAGAAAGCTTCAAGGGAGCGAACTCAATTACTCTGCTTGTGAAAAGACTTGCGCAGGCCTGGTCTGGGTAGTGGGAAAATTGAAACACTACATGCAGTCTCACCCGATACATCTGGTCTCAAAGTTGGACCCCATCAAATATTTGTTCGACAAGCCTTCCATCTCTATGAGGTTGGCAAAGTGGTCATTCTTTGTGGCTGAATACGATATCACTTATGTGACAAGGAAATCCGTGAAAGGACGCATAATGGCAAAACAGTTGGCTGATTTCCCAAGTGACGAGTCCCGAGTGCCTGAACCTCAATTCCCTGACGATGGAATCTTTGCTCTGGAAGAAGAAAATCGCTGGCAGCTCTTCTTCGACGGGGCGTCAAACAAAAGGGGAAATGGGATAGGAATGCTCCTGGTCGATCCTACTGACGAGCACACCCCCATAGCGGTGAGATTAAACTTTGAAGTCACCAACAACGCTGCTGAATATGAAGCTTGTATAGCCGGGTTGGAGGCCGCCCTTGAAAGAAATATCAAAGAATTGGAAGTATACGGTGATTCTGCCCTCATCATCAACCAGGTCTCTAACAAGTGGAACACCGTGGATCCAGGTCTGCAGAAATATCACACCTATATGGAAGAGCTAGTGACTCAATTCAAGGAAATCAGCTTTCATTACATGCCCAGAGATCGCAACAGATTCGCAGATGCCTTGGCAACACTAGCCTCTCTCATCGAAATACCTGAAGGAAAGTTTTTCAAACCGTTCAGGGTCGGGAGAAGAGAAAACCCCGCTTAATTCCTTCGAAATTGAAGCAGAGGCCGAACTGGTCGATGATCCTTGGTATACCCAAATCTATCAGTACTTGAAGAATGGCGAGGCATCTTTCAAAAATGAAGATGGAGAATATAAGGAAGGCATCGAAGCAAAAAGCCTCTCGGCCCTGAAGCGACTCGCCTCCCACTATGTTCTTTTGGGAGGTATGCTGTACAAGAAGCGTTATCAAGGCCCTCTCCTGCGATGTATCAGTAAGCAAAGAGGCCGCCGAACTCATGAAAGAAAAACACGGTGGTACCTGTGGCCCCCACATGAATGCTCGGGCCCTGATGCAAATCATTTTGAGAATGGGATACTTTTGGATCTCTATGGAAACTGACTGCATCCAGTTCGTCAGAAGCTGCGACAAATGCCAGCGGTACTCGAACCTCAATCACTTGCCTCCTCACGAGTTATACTGCATGACAACCCCTTGGCCTTTCGTCACTTGGGGAATTGATGTCATAGGCAAAATCACACCATCAGGCAGTAACGGCCACGAATTCGTCCTAGTAGCAGTAGACTATTTCACAAAATGGGTCGAAGCCAAATCTTACAAGGTCCTCAACTCAAGGAAAGTAGCCCTCTTCATCAAAGAAAACATCATATACAGATACGGGTTGCCAGCCGAAATCATCTCAGATAATGGATCCCACTTCGAAGGGGAATGTGAAAGGCTGCTGGCGGAATTCAGAATCACCCGTCACAAATCATCTCCTTATAGGCCCCAAACTAACGGAGCCGTCGAAGCAGCAAACAAGACTCTGGAAAACATCATCCGGAAAATGGCTGTTCGAGGTCGAGATTGGCCCGAGAAGCTACACCTGGCACTCTGGGGCTACAGGACATCAGTCAGAACTGCAACAGGGGAGACACCGTTTGCCCTCACCTACGGGATGGAAGCCGTACTCCCGATCGAGCTAGAAATTACCTCACTCCGGGTGCTGCTTGAAAGTCAAATCAACGAGGTCGAATGGCTCCAAAGTCGCCATGATGAGTTGGCCCTGCTAGACGAACGCCGATTGAAGGCCATGGAACATATTCGAGCTTACCAAGTGAGAATGGCCAGAGCCTTCGATAAGAAAGTAAAACATCGGGAAATCAGGGAAGGTGATCTCGTCTTGAAAGAGAAGCCCCAGTCCGCATCAACCCGCTTGGCAAATGGGAGCCTGTCTGGGTTGGACCATACATCGTTCGGAAAATCTTCTCCGGAGGAGCCATGCAACTTGCGGACCTCGACGGGAATCCTTTTGTACACCCAGTAAACGGTGACAAGCTGCGCAGATATTACGCGTAAAACAGTGAGTCCCTTCAAAAAAAAAAAAAAAAAGAGTGCCAAAAGAGTAATACCCAACTAGGTTGAAAACCCGAAAAGGCGACCTAGGTAAAAGACAGGGGTTGCACCAAAAAAACAAACAAAAAAAAAAAAAAATAACAAAAAAAAGAGTGTCAAAAGAGTAATACCCAACTAGGTTGAAAACCCGAAAAGGGCGACTTAGGTAAAAAACAGGGTTGCACAAAAAAAAAAAAAAAAAAGTTCCCCAGGTCGAACTACGGAGACCTGAGCCCTTTTGTTCGAAGGGAACGTAGGCAGCCGGAAACGGTTCGGTGTAAAAAATAAATAAAAGACATACTTTGTCATCAACAAATCGATCAGACCATGAAAGCGTCTCGAAAAACTCTAAAGCAATTCAAATATTCATTACAAGTTAAAAGCTCTTTGATGAGTCTAAGCCCGGTTCATTCCTAAAACTGGCAACCTGCTAAAAGAAACTAAAACACATAATCAAACTAATGTGTCAGCTACAACAAGAAAGGGATACTCGGAAAACTCAGAGTCACTCCAAGCCACTCGTACCGGCATCCCCTCTCTTCTTCCCTCTTCGGGTCTTCTTCCTCTGAACAGGAAAAATGTCGGTCTTCCGCCTACCAAGCTCCGGTGAAGGGACAGGATCTATCAAACCAGCCTCTGTCAGGGCCTTAGTAGCCCTAGCGTCATCTCTCATCTCCTGTAGCCGAGCTGGTAACATAGGAGTCCTCCTCTCTTGTCTCTTGACATAGGCCTCATAGTCGGTCACAACATCTCCGCTCCTGTCATGAGGATTGGCCCTCGCCTCGGCCCTCCTCCTCTCCGAAACTGTCAGGTCCTCCGCACCCACAATGGCCTCATGCCGTCTCAAAATGGCCATCTGAGTCTCCCCCAAATGCCTCTCATACCAGTCCAGGTACCAAGTGGTCAGAAACACAGGTCTCGGACGCCTGAGGATGACCCGAGAAGGAAAAACGTCATGCCTCCATACTCGGGAAAGAAATGGGAACACCGAAGGATCATCCATAGAAGCAGAGGCCACCGCCCTAGTGGCTATATCATCAAAGTCCTCCATAGGAACCTGCTCCAAGCCGAATTGTCTCAGAACCAGAGCCGGAATGTAGAAGCTGGACTGAGAAAGCCCCGGAAGCATAACCACGGGAGACCCATCCTGAAGTACTCTCCTAGTCTCCACCCGCCAATGAGGCACCGACCATCTGATATCTTTAGTCCGGTGACCAGCCATCCAACGCTCCCATGAGCCCTGATCATCAAAATCCACAGTAACCCCTCTCCTGGCAAATGTCCAAGGCTTGATCATATCCGAAGTTTCCCGAAGAACCCCCAGGCGCTCCATCAGCCACAGGGTCAAAAGGAACGGGCTGCCCCCGTGCATATACCGCCTCCCGGTAGCTAATCTGTCGAGAGCATGGAAAGTCTCTCCCAGGATCAAAGGTACAACATCTCTGCCCAAGCGACAATGAACAACAACATCCAGCAGAGACCGATGACAGATCCCAAAAGAATAAACCATGAACAAGGTACCAAACATGCAAAGTGCAAAGGCGTCCCAATAGGCATCATCAATCAAGCCTAAGCTCCTAAATCTATCAGGAAGACCAGAAATATCAAAGTGATCGGGACCGCGGATCATACCTTGTGCTTCCTCCGGGGAAAGATGAAGAAGGTTGCACAACTTGTCAACAAAAGAGGCCCCTCTGGGCAAGGGAACCACAATCTCTTCCACCTCCGGGCCACCAAGCAAAGCCCGAAATTCTTCAACAGTCGGGACCATTTCATTGTAAGAAAGGCAAAAGACGTGCCTTCTAGTGTCCCAAAATGAGGAAGAAGCCCTCAAAAGATCGTAGTCCGGAACCAATTCCTTGAGGGACCACAAGCACTTCATCTTGTACCTTTCTTCAAAGAATGATTTTCTCTCTTGCATAATCTCCCGAGACCACTCTTTAAACCTTTCAAAGAATGACATTTGGATTTCTTTGGATAATTTTAGAGAATTTTTGGACATTTCCATGGTTTTTTGCTTCTCTCCCGAAAATTCCAGTTTGAACTGAAGAAGATGAAGTTTCACGTGGCATTTATGGGCCAAACCAGATCCAACCACCGAAATAAATGAACCCTGCCAGAAATCAGGTCCATCCGCGCGGACAGAATTGTCACCCAGAAAAAATCTGCAGCAGTTCAAACTGCTGCACCAAGGAGGAATATTTCATCCCGGTTGCTCGAAACTTGTGCAAAACCTGCCCAAACAAGTTCATATACCAAACACTCCCACCCTTGCCAAAAAACCAAGGCTCATGCAACATTGCATTCATACTGCATTGCATTCATACTGCATTGCATTCATAAAGTAAAATTCTAAATTATTACATTGCATTCATAAAATAAAATCCTAAATTATTACATTCCAAAAAAAAAAAAAAGAGTGTACATAAAAAAAAAAAAAAAAAAAAAAAAAAAAAAAAAAAAGCGTATCCGACAAAAAAAAAAATAGGTACAATCTCAAAGCATCGTCAGTCAGAATCCTCGATGGCCGGTGCTTTCCCCCGATCCCTCTTGCGGCTCGGGCCCGCCTCCTCAGCAAACACGAATGTCTCGGGCTCAGAATCATTGTCCTCATCTCCGGAAGAAGGCTCGTCTGGACCAACCGGAACGCCGCGATAAGGCAAACCAAGATCCTCGAAGAAGTCGTACCCAAACGAAAATGCGTCGGCCTCCTGGACATGCGAAGAAGACCCACCGTGGTGCCAGACATGTCCCTGCCCATGTGAATCCCCTAGGATGACGTGGTCCGAAGGCAGCACCCTGCTGGGATCTATGAAAGGAGAAAGAGGAGTCTCGGAAGAAGTATCGGAAGGAATAGGGGAAGTCTCCCGCCTGACAGGCGCCGGCCGTGGTCGTCTCCTCCTACCCTGAGCAGCCCCGCAAGTGACCATCCTCCTAATGAACCTCTTGGCCCCAATCACCTGCCTCGTCAGCTTCTCCACGACCGCAGCCGGGAACTGCGCAAAAAAAAAGGGGCAAAAGCGTCAGAAATAATGGCAGAAAAGAAAAAAAAAAGAGAAAAAAAGAGAGAGAAGGAAAAGCCATACCTTCATACCCGGACGTGTCCGGAAAGCTCGTGGAACCCGGTCAGGGATAGGAATCGGTACTCTCAGTCTGACCCCATCCTGGACGTACGAAAAGTCCGATCGAGGGTACCGCGCGACCCCCAACCCCTCTCTCTCAAGAACCTGAGGCGGCTTCAACCTCCACAAGAGAAAATGCGAGTAGTCCTCGGCCGCAATGAATGTCGAGAAGTGCCGACCACCTCGGTAGTCATCCCAGGTCTCCGAGTTCTCACTCGGATGCATCATGTCAGCAGGAGGCTCCACCGGAGCCATCAGAGGCGAATTCACGCCATGCTGGCGCGTCACTCTCTCTCCCAGATAATACATGTCGCAGGTCAAGCCTCTCAAGATCCTCCGCTGCACGGTCCATATCTCAGCGCCCTTCAGCTGCTCCACGCCAAAACGGTCCCAGGGGTAGAAAATCATCCTCTCATCTGTCTCAGCTCTCACCAAAGGCAGACAATCCGGGTACTTGAGGGTCGTGCGCCCCCTGGAACCTTTCTTCTCCCGGGCATACTTGGACCAGGAGAGCATGGCCGGATACGCCCCAACGTACTCCGCCGGCTGCCGCCACATCGTGACGTGAAAGAACTCTAGAGCCCATACCTGCGAAAGGTAAAGATCAAATCAATTAAGTGCGAAAAAGAATGCGTGCTTAAAGAAAAGAGAGAAGGCGAAAAAGCTTATACCTCCAGAGGAAACTCGAAGCAGTAGAAGGAACTCACAGCCTTCCGGCTGTATCTATCCAGAGCAAAGTAAAGCTCTGCCAGCCCGGCCTCCCCCCAGGAAACCTCTCCGGCTCTCTCCACGTCCTCCAGGGACCTCAGCAAGGCAAAGACAGCCGTCCCCTCGGCATGTCCAAATAGCGTGCTCGAAAGGGCAAACCATAAAAAGGCCCTAGCAATCTGCGCAGCGTCTATCCTCTCATTCCCAGCCTCGTAGCTCCTGATGCACTCCACAATCTTTCCCTCAACCACTGCATACTCCATCCCCATCCCCTTTTTGGGAATAGGGGAAATCCCAGAAGGGCCTGCAGGTCCAGATCGATGTAACCATCCCGCCACTCAATGCTGCGTCCATTGAAGGACAGACCCGTGATCGCAGCGTAGTCAGAAGGCGTAACCGTAGCCTCGCCCCAGAAGAAATGAAAAGTGTGGGTCGCGTCCCACCAATGCTGGGCCAAAGCGAAGAACAGACCCTTACTCTTAGGTAACTTAACCAACCCCCTCAAGCTCTCAATGAACTCGTACAACCCGGTCTCGATAACAATCTGTCTCGGACTCATCATCGCCCCTCTACCCAAAATCGGAAGCCGATCCCACAAGTAAATCACAGACTCCACCGACCCCCGAGTCTTCATCTTGCTCAGCTGCTTCGACACGAAGTTATCTCCGCCCTGCGATTTCAAAAAAAAAAAGAAAAAAGATGTCAAAAAAAAAAAGGAGTCTGCATTTGCACAAAAAAAAAGCATACACATGCATCATGCAACACAAAGTTTTGAAGAAAATTCGGCAGCATAACGGCATGCAATGAACCTAGCCTCATTTTTTTTCTCACAAAAAGAAAACAGTTTTCAGCAAATCCCAACCAACATTCATTCATACATGAAGAAAAAATTCATACAAGGAGTCAACGGAAGTAAAAACTCCGTCCCATTTTCATAAAATAACATGCATTCATATCATCCACCATTCATTGCAAAAAAAAAAAAAAAAAAATCCTATGCATACATGCATATCATTCATCATCGTATTGCAAAAAAAAAAAAAAACAAAAAAAAAATTCCCACATACAAAAAAAAAAGAGAGAGGTCCGTCCCGGATTTGGGGAAATTTTCATCATCTTATATTTCAAAATGGCAAAATGCCCATTCTTTTCAAACAAAATGCATCTACTCATGCAAATTTCAATTTCAAATTTCAAAAAAAAAACATACAATCTTCGAATTTTCAATTACAAATTTCGAATATTAAAAAAAAAAAATGGCAAAAATGCCAATTCTTTTCCCAAGCAAGATGCACATTTTGAGTTACCCATATACTCATTGCAACATGCACAACATCAAAATCCATTTTCAGTGTCAAGAACACAATTTTCGAAATTCAAGTCACAATTTTCGAATTTTTCACTACAATTTTCGGATATTAAAAAAAAAAAAAATGGCGAAAAGGCCAATTCTTTTCCCAAGCAAAATGCACATTTTGAGTTGCCCATATACCCATTACAACATGCAAAGCAAGAATTCAAAGCCAAGAACAAAATTTTTAAATTTTCATCACCATTTTCGGATCTAAAAAAAAAAAAGAAAAATCACCAAAAATCAATTTCAAACAAAAATCAACAAAGGGAATGGAGATATTCGAAGTATACCGTTTGGAGACTCGGATCCGAGGCCCAATGTTGCCACGCATCGGGGTATGGCTCCTCCGCAATCGATTGCGAAAGTGTGTAATGCCTCCTCATTCGAACGAGCTCTAATCGCCTCTCCGCGACCGGGCCACGTCCTTGGCCTTGAAAAGCAACTCCCTCGTGTTCCATTGCTTGAAAAATCGAAGAAATCGGAAGGATTTTAAGGTTTTTTGGCCAACAATGGCGGTTTTGGTCTCTCCCTCTCGTCTCTCTCTCGAAAAACTGGAAAAAGTGAGGAAGAAGAAGAAGGGGCGGCAGCCTTTATTTAAACCTGTCAGGGCTTCGATCTGATCCGCGCGGACAGAATTGAAGGGTCAAAATGACCATTTTGCCCTTTAAAATTTCAAGAGTCTGCAGTTTAGCCCCAAACTTAACAAGGGTAACCAAAGTCAACCAAAGCTAATCCCCTCTTCAAAAGAACCCCACGGCAGTAAAACGTAAGTCCGATTTCCCCGAGAAAGATAACGGAATCCCGTTTCTTTCATCAATTTCATCAACGGCAGTAAAACGTAAGTCCGATTTCCCCGAGAAAGATAACGGAATCCCGTTTCTTTCATCAATTTCATCAACGACAGTAAAACGTAAGTCCGATTTCCCCGAGAAAGATAACGGAATCCCGTTTCTTTCATCAAAATCATCCACGGCAGTAAAACGTAAGTCCGATTTCTCCGAGAAAGATAACGGAATCCCGTTGCTTTCATCAAAATCATCAACGGCAGTAAAACGTAAGACCGATTTCTCCGAGAAAGATAACGGAATCCCGTTTCTTTCATCAAAATCATCCTCGGCAGTAAAACGTAAGACCGATTTCCCCGACGAATACGTCTGATTTTCCCCAGCGAAGTTAACAGAATCCCAAAAGCCAACGGAATCTCGAGTAGATTTCGAACTACGACCAGCTTGATTCCCACTAGGGATACGTAGGTAGCCTATCATTAGGTCCAGCCACTCGACCAAAATGGTCATCCTCGGCAGCAAGCGTAAGACCAATCTCTTCAAACCAAGGTTCGAGGCACCTAAAACGCCATCATCCAGGTTCGAGGCACCTAAAACGCCATCTCCAAGGTTCGAGGCACCTAAAACGCCATCTCCAAAGTTCGAGGCACCTAAAACGCCATCTCCAAGGTTCGAGGCACCTAAAACGCCATCATCAAGGTTCGAGGCACCTAAAACGCCATCATCAAGGTTCGAGGCACCTAGAACGCCATCTCCAAGGTTCGAGGCACCTAAAACGCCATCTCCAAGGTTCGAGGCACCTAAAACGCCATCATCAAGGTTCGAGGCACCTAAAATGCCATCTCCAAGGTTCGAGGCACCTAAGACGCCATCATCAAGGTTTGAAGCACCTAAGACGCTATCACACACAACACTAGGAAAGCGATAAATCGCAATCATCCCCAGCAGAGCGGATCAGACCAAAAATGGTCATTCCTTCCCCAGCAGAGCCAATGTACGACTCTAGCTATCAGACCAAGAATGGTCGTCTCCTATACCCAGCTGAGTTTTCCTCCAGCGATCAACCGCAGAACTCGCTTGCCAGGTTGACTTCCTAAAACAGTCACTCCAGGGTCAAAGACCCGAACTACGGCCGGCTTGATTCCCATTCGGGATACGTAGGTAGCCTATCGCTAGGTTCAGCCACTCGATCACTCGATCACCCGACCACTTGGTCAAATGCGGAGCCTTACTCTTATCGACGACCCCGCTTCCTTCGAAAGCGCCGTCGCCGAGGGGCTACTGTAAGTGCTCCAATTTGAATTGGTAGCATTTTCGTTAGAAAATTAACGAAAGTCCTAACATTTCTAACATTTCTAACATTCCTAACATTTCTAACCAAGCAAGGGCAAATTGGGATTGCTATTTAAAGTTAAACAACTAAAAGAATCTCAAAAAAGGCCAAAATCCCGAATTTGCAACTGCAGTTGACAAGCAGATTGCTTGTTGACAAAAAATATTCCTCCTGTCCAAAGCCTGGTGCAGCATTTAATGCACCAGGCACGCCTTCATTCTTGTCCGCGCGGACAGAATTGAAATTCCAGGGCCTATAAATAAAGCCCTCCAGTCTCAGAAAATGAGAGACACAGCCAATTCACAGCAAACCTCTGGCGAAATATAGAGAGAAAACAGTGAGAATTCCCTTGAATTATCACCATTTTCTCTTGAATCTTTCCCAAACCACAAATCATCCAACACTTTCAAAATTCAAAAAATCAAACACAAACACAAAGAAGTTAGGGTACCACCATTGGTAAACCCTCTTCCTCCTTACTCTAAATCTTCATCATTCATACATACATCTCATTTTTCAAAAATGTAACTCACTTGTTCTTGCTCTAGATCTAAGAAGATCTCCATGGAAGTTCATCTCCATGGATGGTCTTCTACAAGATATCAACATTTTCTAACTTTTTTGTCTCCTTACTTGCATAAATTGCTTGTTCTTTGATTTTCAACCTAAGGTGTGGTCACCTTGAAGTTCATCTTCATGGATGATCATACCAAAAGGTTCACATTCTTACTTTCATGTCATTTAAACTTCATTTGACCTAAATGAAGTCATCTTGGAACAACATTTCCATGGATGACCATTTCAAAAGGTCCAAATCATTTCTTACTTTCTTGAAAGTGCTTCCAAAACCTAAGATCTTCACATTGGAACAACATTTCCATGGATGAACATCTTCAAGGTTCTTAAGTTACAAAAAGGGTGAAGTTGATACATTGAGTTAAAAGATCTCAAGGATTTAGTCATCACAATGACTACCTTAGAAATCCACTCTAAAGTTGATACATCCTTGACTTAGAAGCATTTTCATACATTAAATCTTTGTTTCAAGTTAAATCCCCCATCCCAAGCAAATGAAGTGCTTCAAGTCCTAATGTACCCTAATGATGGCTTGATATAGTAAGATCACCACTAAAACAAGTCTAGTGATCACTAATCAAGGCCTAAGGAAATGGGGACAAGCATGGATGCAAAACCCCCCTTTTAATCACATTTTTCTCAAGAACATCTTGCTGTCCAGTAGCATTTGTTCTGAGACCTCAGTCCACTTTCTTATTTTTTGGACTCAGTAAAACATGGAATTGAGTGTTAACTACAAAATACTTTTTGTAGCCAACATTCATAACTTTTCAGACATATTTTTACTTTATTTTTTGAGTGAGTCTAAATGTCTTTTCCAAATTATCTTTTAAAGGTCAGTTCATCAGTCTCTGGAAATCCAGATTTCATATCTGAGATTTACAGAAGGTTTTGGACCACCAAATCATCTCCAAAATGGAAAGTTCTTTCACAGAAACCTTATTTAAGGTGTTTTGAACAATTCTCATTCTCGGACTTTTCCCAGATTATGGAGTTTTAAAGCTCTAAAGTCCATTTCAAAATCAAGTGTCCACTGCCTTTTTCATTCTGGCAGAAATGGTTTTCAACTTCCAAAAATCTTTTGAGTTCCAAAACTCAACCCAAAAATCATAACAAAAATCATGGGATTTGTTTAAAGTCTTATAAAGAGTTCCCAATTTTTGATTTCCTCAGTTTGAACTTATTTTGGCCAAGGTAACACACACACACACACACACACACACGCAAACAAATGGTTTTAATGCTTGGAAGACTCGTTTTACGAGGCACTTCGGGTGAACACTAACGTTCTTCCCGGAGTGTAACGTGACCTCCGAACCCAAAATCTCTCATCTTAGGCTTTTTTCAAAGTTTTGGCCTTAAAATAAAAATGGCGTGGCGACTCCGGTTTTCGGTTTTCTTTTTTCACAAAAAAGGGAGGAATTGGAAAAATCGAAATTTTTGGCGACATCATCACAGATACGTAGGAATCCTTTTCATAAAGGTCCAACCTCTCGACCATCTTGGTCATCTCTTTTTCCCTCCAGTCTTTGTCCGGCTCGGGATTCTCATTTTTGTCGACGACCCCACTTCCCGTGGAAGCAACGTCGCTGAGTGGCTCTGTGAGTACCCCGATCCGAACTCGTGTTTTTGGATATGCTTTCATTTAGATGCATTTTGTTTTGGGCTCATTTATTTAAATGTATTTAGTTTTGGGCCTTTGTAAATTATTTGTATTCATTTAATCTTGGGCCTGCCTCCCTGCGGCCCAGTCTGTCCTAAGATTGACCGGTGTCGTCCGACACAGGAAGACCCTGAGGCGGTTAACGCCCCATGTCGTACGACATGGAAGGTCTCCATCAGCATGCCTTTAAATAAAGGGCTTTGCTGATCATTTTGGAGAGGACTTTCTGGAGTAAGGTTACTCTGCTGAAATAGAGGCTGATACTCTCTCTCTCTCTCTGACACACACTCACCTCCCTCCTCACACACACACACATCCAAGGGTGATCCTCTTTGTTGGTGTTTTGAAGGGGCAAGCACCATACTATTGGTGTCTTTGCCTTGTGGACTACAATAGGTAGACCCTAAACTCCTCTCCTCTCTGATCACATCTTGTTTATTCAAATTATTGCCATGCATGTTTGTGTTGCTTGATAATATGTGAACATTTGGGATTTTGCATGATAAAGGTGGTGGAGATGTGAATCATCAATATTCACATCTCCTCACCTCAGATCTGGACATTTAGTGCTATTAGTTGCATTAAAGTTTGCATCTTGGTTGAGTTGTTTGAGTTAGGAGGTGATGGCTCCCATGATCATGGCCCAATACATGTGATCATTCACATTGGGTCATCAAAGCCATATGATCCTCCCATAATACTCACGTATTACTGTTATTCTACTGCTTTCAGTTGGTATTGTTGCCTAGTTTCGTGATTTGAGTAATGTGGGATCAATCTGCTGAAGCCCACTGATGCAAGACACCTATGTCGTCCGACACAGGACACCCTAAGATTTCCTGTATCATACGACATAGAGATCCCAGAAAGCTGGCTTGGCTTTCAGTGACTTCAGCTAGCCCAGATTGACTCCCTTTTTAGTTTCAAGCCTTGTTTAAGTAATTTTTAGCTTAATATCATTGTTTAGGGAGTCTGAGATCATTTGGGTGTAAACTGCTGATGGAGGCGGCCTCTGTCGTATGACATGGACTGCCCTTGGAGTCCTGTGTCATACGACATCCATATCACAAAAAGTCAATCTTGACTTCATCAACTCCAATCAACCCCAAATTGGTCCCAGACCCTAAACAGTGCTTCTCCATAGTTAAAGTAGCCTTGTTTTAGTGTTAGATTAGCTGTGGTGGCTTTTCCACCCCCTTTGTAAGAGGCAATCTGACCAGGATGTCCTGCGTCGTACGACATCCCTCTCCTGAGGAAGTCCTGTGTCGTACGACCCCTGGACAGACTGTCTCAACCTTTCCTTGTAATTCAAGTTATCATTTGTAAGGGTGTAGCCCCCTTTCAATGGCTCACAAGTTGTATTCAGTTCTTAGTATCATTAATAAAATCCAAGTTCATATGCCTTGTTTGTTGACACAAATTGCACACACTTAGAATGATCATATTGTCCTTGTTTGATTGAAAGTCTCGAAAGAGGCGACGTGGGTGAGCTCTATATATTCTCTTCCCACGTCGTAACTTGACCCCCGGACCCATTTTCTCTTTAAAAAAAAAGAAGGGTTTTCAATGTTTTCCTTAAAAACGGCGTGGCGACTCCAAAAAGAAAAGAAACATTTTTTTTATGTTGTTTCGGCGAGCGTTCATTCAGTATCATCTCAATATCTCTTAGTAAAGGGAGATAAAACAGCTTCACCTTGCTGTTAGTACGATCTGGCATCACATTAGCCCCAAGGGCTATCAAAATATAGGCACGCGTATACCTATCAACCAAGTGTGGGGGGGGGGGGGAATCAGCGGGAAGGCTACCAAACTCAGAAAATTGTGTCCTCAACCACTTAATCTTTAAACTACTACTATCAAATATTGCATCAGGTGGAACAACACCTAGAAGCTCCGCACATAAGACCCGCCAATCTGGAAGCATGGGCAAACCTGAATCGGTAACGGGTAACCCATCAATCGGAAACCCCGACAGCATCTCGATATCCTCTAATGTGATGTTCATCTCACCAACAGGGAGGTGGAATGTATGGGTTTCCGGACGCCATCTCTCAATCAACGCCTCAAATAATGCCCAATCATACTGCACTCTCCCGATGAAATGAACTCCTAACCACCCAACCACTGCTAATGTCTCCTGGATAATGGGAGTTATAACATCTGGCACGGTTACACCACGACGAAATGATAAACTCGAAACGTCACGATTTGCCCAAATATATCGGGCTCAGTGGGAGTGCTGTAAAGTCAACACGGAAGGATCAAAGGGCCCATGATCAACAAAAGTATCCATCTGCTAATCAAAACAACACAAACACAAGTATTATTTTGATAAATCAAATACTCTAGGAAGTGTTATGTTCACAAATCAGTACTCTAACTTCATTTGACAAATAAAATGAATAACTATGTTTAAAACCAAAAATAATCATTTCATTCAGTCACAATCATCAAATCATTCTCTTCTATTTATCTTGTTCACCCTCAGAAACTACTCCGTCCTCCCAAAGACAAGTTAGAACAAAAAATGAAACCTCATTTCTGGGACGATCATGAACAAACAAACACTCATTTGGAATGGAGAGAGTACATAGAAATATGATCACTTTGTCTTTCGATATTTATTGTTAAGGCTAGTGGATCCCATATCTATCTGCTTAAGCTTTTAGACGAGTTGGTAACTTAACGATTATATCATATCCCCACATTAAGAGAGTCACCATGCAATCAGTAAAGTTGAAACAACAGAACTGAAGAAAAAAAGGGTTATTCACAAGTGATCATTCAAGTACTTCAAACCAAAAACGTACCTCGAAGCTGCAGATTGAATAATTGGGCAAGGGACAGAGGGAGCAACCGAGCTCAATTGTGTATTCTGAATTGATAAACCACTTCTTACATTCCAGATACACCAAATCCACCTCTCAAAGATTATAATTCACATTGAAAAAAAAACATATATGAACAAAAATATCAGTAATTTATTAAAAACAATCAATGCCCACATCAACTAGGCTAATTAATCAACTTAAATCCATAACATAATACAGAAATCACAGAAAAAATCAATCAAAAACACATCAAAACATCCAAAATTCGTTCAATTTAAACCTAAAATGACCAAATTCAAACGCAAACCTAAATTCTAAATTCACAAACACAACTCATTCTAACCTTAAAAAAATGAAAATATGGGGAAGATAATGAAAACTTACTTAACAATTTAGAAGAATCACTGAATAGAGGGGTTTTGAATTTGGATGTCTTGAAATATCGTTCTTCCTTCTCTCTTCTTCTTCCTTGATTTTTTTTTCTTCTGTCTGCGACTATAAAGTCGTCGGTTGGGAATCTGAATATTCAACGTAAACTCGCTAATTGAATTGACGATTTCTAATTTCGTTTAAACTCGCCAAATGAAATGGCGAGTTTAATTTTCATGGAATTTGTTTTTTAATAATTGGAATTTGTTTTTTAATATTACAGAAAATAATTAATGGAAATAAAAAATAAATAAACTCGCTAAATAGTTTGACGAGTTTGAAATTAAAAATGTCAAAATTGCTACACGGTGTAGCGATTTACAAAAAGTAGGACATTTTGGGCAAAAATTTGAACAGTAAGTCATAAATGTAATTAAAAATTTAAAAAAGAATTAAATGAGAAAAAATTCCATGAAGTGTTATCTTTTAAATCATAATTTTGTAAATTTGTAGTATATCTTTGGCATTATTCAATTATTCTTTGCTTGTGGGGTCGTTCAAGTTCGTATGTATTACACTGGATTTTTTTTCTAAATAATTTATTTAAAAAAATATATTTCTCAAAATAACAACCATTTCAAACTATTTGCCAAAATTATCATTTATCGCTACTCCAAATAGCGAATTTAAATTTATTCAATTTTATTATGATATTTATGAAAAAAAATGATTTCAGTGGTACAATCCTTCCTACATTTAAAAAGAATATTTCTCCGTCACAACTCAAATTGCAAAACATTCATTTTGATGCGAAAATTATGCCTTGATAATTAAGAGGGAGTATTATTTTTTCAGTCTCAAAATATATATTATCAAAAAATTCTACTTCTTTAAAAAAAATCCTTTATTTCAAAAATAAATAGCAGTTTCTTCCCAAAATGAATAGCTACAGATTGGATATTAGGAATGCACCTTAGATATTGCTTTTAAAACGCGCTATATAAGATGTAAATTTACATAGCACATTCACATCTTTAAATTTAATAATTAATGAAAAAAAAATTAAAAAATAAATAAATTAACTAAGATAGCGCAACATAGTTTCTGCCTTCCTCTTTGCCGTTCTCTCTCTCTCTGTCTCACACCCCCCCCTCTCTTTCAGCCCCTCCACTTCAAAGGCTCCTCGTTTCACCGTGTTATCCCAGGTTTCATGTGCCAGGGAGGCGATTTCACCGCCGGGGACGGTACCGGAGGTGAATCGATCTACGGAAAGAAGTTCGCAGATGAGAACTTCATCAAGAAGCACACCGGTCCAGGAATTTTGTCCATGGCGAACTCCGGATCGGGAACGAACGGGTCACAGTTCTTCATTTGTACCGCCAAGACAAGCTGGTTGGATGGAAAGCACGTCGTTTTCCGGCGAATCTAAATCCCTAACCGGACTGCAAATTTTTCCTAGCTCATCATCCCGTTCGATTCTCGAAGCGCCTCTCCTTCTCTTCGATCTTGAATCATGATCATCTTTTCGAATAAGCCAACCGCCAAAGGTTTCGTGCCCTAAGACCATCCCCATCAGTGACCCTGACCCAACCCAACCTCAAATAAAATATTAATTTCTCTCACCCAACCCAATCCAACCCAACCTTTATATAATTTATACTCCCATCAGTGACCTCGACCCAACTCAACCCAACCCAACCTTTTAAAAATAAAATTAATATATAAAATATATTAATTTTAAAAATATATTTATATAAATACAAAATCAAAATAATTAGATCAAAAAAAAAAATAAAGAAATTGCACAACCGGGTCAACCGACTGGTCGATTGCCTGAGTCATGAGATTTCATGACTTTCTTTGATTTTTTTTTTTTTTTTTTTTTTTTAGTGACTCTGACCCTCTAGAAAAAGTCACCATAGTGGCTGGTCTAATTTCTTATTTTTGTAACTTCATTTTTTTTCCATCAAAAGCCGTAGCATAACTGTTGATGAATTCAAATCTTAAGTGAAATAACTTGTAATCACTTGCATTTTGTTGATTTTAGTTCAGCTATTTGATCGATTTGATGTTTCATTGACTTGATTTGGTTAAGAGTTGACCTTCATGAAGTTTGTTGATTGAAGCGGTGTTTATTTGAGTGTTTTTCTTATGTTTGCATATTTTTGTTTGCAGAGGTGCTTTGAGAGAGTACGAGAGAAATGGCGAATGCTACTAGAGGTAATATTGCTTAATTTCATCTTGAAAAATGAAAATATAATTATTCAATTAGGCTTGGTGTCTTATTTAACATGGTCATAAGAACATAACCATCTTCAATCATTTCATATAATCGTAGTGCGATTTCAAGAAGGTACAAGCAAGTAATGCATCATCCTTGTCAATTGATTTTATTTTATTTTTTGGTATGGAGAAATATTATCCTACAAACTTTATCTTCTATTCATACTCTTTAAGTTCTTCATTCCTTTGTAATGCTTCACATATGATCTTTGTAATGCTTTGCATCTTGAGGATATACTTAAACTGTAGGCAATTAGTTTCTAAAAACTTTAGGCAACCCATCATCAGAAAAATCAGTCTATTATTCTATATCTATTAGCGTTTTCTGGTTGAAGTTTGAAAGAATAGTCTTCTCCGAGAGCCTCTCTTTTTGCTCCAAACTTCCTAGTCTCATATTTTATTTTTGGCTTAAAGTAGATTCTTAATAGTTTTCAGACACCATATTACCATTTTTCTTTTTTCTTGATTCAGGTATAGAGAGGGAAATCACGACATTGTAGTCTACATTGCAGTCTGAAGTATGTTGGAACCTTCCTTTAGAAATTTGATTTATAATTTTTAGTTCTCCGTATTATACATAAATTGTCTGTGTATATTAAGCTAGAATCAACTTACACATGGAAATATACAAGTGCTCTTCCTATGTCCTCATTTATAGTTGCTCATATGTGTGATGTTTTCTGGAAATGTCAAGCTGGCAACTGGATCCCCCATCATCCCGTGTATGTGCAGATACTTGATATTGTGTAAATCTAATATTTATCATTCAGTTGATGCCCTTGAATAAATAAGTAAAGTTGAAATATTGGCTTGAAGGTTTTTGTTTTTTATGGAATAGTTGCTGATATCGTGTCAATCTCAACTTGGCAAATAAAACTCTTGTGGAGCCTCGTGTCATCCATGGGAGTGAAATGCGTGAAGAGTAACTCCTTATCCTTAAAGAAATGGATACCCAACATGAAAGGGAGGACATGGGACGACAAATATACTGCACGCAACAAAGTCTCACTATGATAAACTATTACTTCAAATGTCTGTAAATTTATCGTTTTTTGCATTTTTCCCTGTCGTCACAACAAGTGAGGGGCCATGCTGGTAGAAATCTAGTTAGGGCTTTGCATGTTAGAGGAGAATTTTGACTTACAAAATTTCAGTTTGTACTAAGTTTCCACTAGACCAAGTATAAGTTGATCCTAGGCCTATTCATACATGTACTTGTAGATTACATAAATCTAATACAAGTTAGTATCAAACAGGAAAAGAAGCTTATTGCGGAGATAAAAAGAACTGCTAAAACTGGAAATGAGGTGAGTTATGACATTGTAGTTTATCAATTTTGGCCTTGTTAGAAACTTTAGTTACTTTGCCTCTATCCATTTGTGGATTACTTGAGGTGCAGTCTCAAACCATTCTGATTTGTTGTACCTTCTATTCTCCCTGTGCAGGCAGCCACAAAAATCATAGCACGTCAGCTGGTCAGGCTTAGACAACAAATAGCCAACTTGCAAGGTAGTCGAGCTCAAATGTGAGGTATATCAACACACACTCAGGTACACATTGAACCTCCTTTATCAGATGTTCTATGAGTTGACTTTCTTTTGCTTTTTATGTGGTTCCCTTACTGAGGTTATCTTTTCAGGCGGTAGCTGCACACTCGTTTGTGGCTGATGGAATGAAAGGTGCCACTAAGGCCATGACAGCTATGAATAAGGTTAGTTGTAACATTTCAATAGCTTTAGAATGTATATTTGAGTTTTATTATGAGAATACACGTCTTCATGACAACATTATGTAGTCAGAACCTTTTTCTGAAAGGACTTGCAAGATACAGTTACACTTACACATCACTTTGACTTGTACTGTTGTTTTTCACTTATAAACTGAGTGGGCAAAGCATTTTATATATTTGTTTCAGCGGTTGTAATCCTTCATTTTTAATGCTTGTGAGCCACGTGGCTTTGTTTTGTTGCAGCAAATGTCACCTGCAAAGCAAGCAAAGGTTATGCAAGATTTCCAAAGGCAATCAGCACAGATGGATATGACTGTAAGATTGTGCAATCTCTTCCTCAATAGAAACTTGGAAAGAAGTTTACTTTCAAGTTTGTATCTGCCTCTTAATGTGATGATTTGTTCTTTTACACTTGTTTGGTTGGTGCTGGGAGAGCTGGAGACTAACCGAGTCTTTGATCTATGCTACAAGCTCTTGAAAAATTCATCAAAGTACCTAAGCGCACCACATTATGTCAAAGCAGGATGCCCTTTATAGTTGTGTGATGAAAAAAGGCGGGCCTCTCTGATTTGACACCATTAAATAATAATATAAGGCATATGATGGGTATAAAGTAGGGTGTCACTTACCCGGAAAACACAGAGTTGCACTGGACAGTGATGCTTTGGAATTCGGTGGGCATGGAAGAGTAAGGAAATTCTACTCCTAATAACTATGAGTTGAACCATATTTTGGTCATTGAATTTTAGGTCAATTTTCAATGTGATCACCAAACTTTTTTTGCAAACGTTCTTATTGAACTTTTTTCAGTTTTTCAAATGTGCTCACTTCGTCCATAACCTTGCTAAAATCTTAACGAAAATTAGTTATATGAAGTTTATTAATCACTTACCAATACCATTTTTTAATGACGTGTCGGCGTTTAACTACTGTGACAGGTAGACCAAGGTATGGATTATTTTACGACTCCTGAAGGAATTCCTGGATTTCCAAAATCGTACTTCAACAACCAACCAAACTCCTTCAAAATACTCTTTACCACCTCGAACATGTGTGGTATGTTCTGAGCTACAGTGTCTCTCTAGTTTGCTTCTGACGAGGCGAATTGCCAAATTGGTCTGAATAATCTTTCTCTTTTTCAAGGTCTTCTACAGAGTTGAAGAGAGCTCGGAAGAAAGCGATATTGAAGTCACCTCCGTCAGTGTAGATGAGAGTTTTGGGGACGAGAACGAGGAATTTGAAGAACAAACTCATGTTATTGAGAGTAATTCAAATTTTTTAGCGGAACCCATTGAAGAAAACACATCATCCGATATCTTTCCTCACTTACAAACTTCAAAGAACTGACACTTGTTGTCAGAAATGAAACAAGAACTTTTGAAAAACCTGTAGAATAAACTATAACATTTTGGTGAATATTTTTTATTTTGTTTTAGAATTTCAATGGCGTCTTGCCTCTTTTTCTAAGAATTAACATGGTTTATATGGCTGTTGATAGGTTCCAATAACTTTCGTTGATAGGGTGTACGGAACTTCCAAGCTTGGAGGATCTGAGATAGTGGAGTATCTCAAGGGCCTTATCTATCTTCTATGTACTACATAGCGTGGAGGATGTCAGTATATGTCGGAAGAAATCATTTTTGTTTATAGGTAGAAGCGGCTGCAGATGGTAGCTGATTGAAGAACAAACACAAGTCCTGAACATACCTATATCCGATTTGGAACTTACATTCATAAACCCTTTAGAGTAGCTGAGGAATAGGCTTTATAAGTTGACAGGAGACATTGTTGTTTGATAAGTGTTATACATGGTGTTCCATGATCAAATTTGTATTACTAGAATCTGAGATTATTGCTTATTTTCCTGAAAACTGTCACTTTTGGGAAATGTAAAGCCCAAAATGACCAAATCCATCTAAGGTGGATGAGACCATTTGTAATCTCTTCTTTCCCAATTGCTGTAGCATCTGCTGTGGCAGTCCCTTATCTATGGGGTCCATGCTAGAGTACTCCAAAGTGGCACACAGTAGAGGAAAAGTAAAAAAAGAATTTGTATATGTAGTCAACTTAATTCGTTCCCATCTACTAGTATCAATGGAGGTCATTTTCACTTGGATTAGATATTTGTGGACACAATTGCAATAAGCTTGTTCAATTATTATTGAGATAAACCAATAATCCTTCAACAACTTGCTAGCTCTTTTTTGAGTGGGATTTAAAGTAATAACTTATTATTGAGGGGCACCCTTTTTCTTCTTTCACCCGTCAATTCATCAGGAAAAGTAAAAAAAAAGTCAATAAAATGAAGGGACACGTGTTTGAAAATTTTCTGACTCCTTGGCTCCACCTAAGAGATTCAAAAAATTTGGGAGCAATTGTTTGAGGTAGATTTTTCTTGAATATTGCATTGACATCTTGGCTCACATGATTCTTCAGCATCTTGATTATTCAACATCTTTAACATGACATTCTTGCTTCTAACAACTTGAAGATGCAGGTTCAACTCATCTTGTGCAGATTCAACTGTTCCTACTTTTCAGGGATATTTACTACGCAAAGGATCAACGACTAAGTCTCATATATTTCAAACGTATTTCAAACGGAAGATAAGATCATGGCAAACGGTCCCTAAACTTCAGCAACCTGATGCGAATTTTCCGGGATCTTCAGTTACGTGTTGATTACTTTTTCAAATACGAGGGGTATAAAAGGAGAGATAGGGATAGGCGCCATGGACGGCAACATTGTAACTCTCACTATACTTCCATTTTGTAATCGCATCACAGAAATTTATAAACATTTTTGGTTAAGGTAGGCTTTTCCTAAAGCCTCCCGAGGTTTTGTGCCGGAGATCAATTGATTAAGGGCTTTCCTCGTTACATCTTGGCGTAGCATCTTGAATTTTTGCATTCTTATACTCCATTTGTGCCCAAAATCATTCCACTGAAAGTTCAATTTCAATATACAAGAAATTGACCAAAACAGGCGTTAAAGTTAACTTTCATTAGATTTTGTTAATTTTTATTTACAAACTTGGATGTCATTAATGGGATTGAGTTTAATAAAAACATATTTGAAATAAGATGGTTAAAACTTTTAAAAAATCCGAATAATTAAAAACAGAGCTAAAAAAATTAAAATGGTATAGAGGTCAGCTACCCCGACCAATCCTCATAACGGGATTGGCCAAAAATTAATAATAAGAAGAAGAGAAACCCCACACAAAGATAAATAGGGTACACTAAAATTGTTCAATTATTATTGAGTTGAACCAATAATCCTTCAACAACTTGCTAACTCTTTTTTGAGTGGGATTTAAAGTAATAACTTATTATTGAGTGGCACCCTTTTTCTTCTTTAACCTGTCAGTTCATCAGGAAAAGTAACAACTTGCTAACTCTTTTTTTGAGTGGGATTTAAAGACTTTGCAAACTGGCATCAGAGAAACCCTTTGATCTTTGAATCAAAAAATCTCACCCTTCTTCTTCTTCTTTCACCCGTCAGTCCTTTTATTACTTTCAATCCCTCTCTCCACTTCTATCTGCTACATCTCAAGGATTTTTGAAATGGAAGGAGAAACCATTTACTCCTTTGTGATTGGAAGGCTTCATGATTTGTTGGTCGAAGAAATGGAGTATCTGCAGGCTCTGGAAGGTGTAGTTGAGCTTGCAAAAAATCTAAAAGAGATGGAAGATTTGTTAGAATACGCGCACGTTAGGAAGGATAAACGTACCAAAGAAATCATAGATTTGGCTGATCAGCTGATCGATTCCATTGAAAAGTATGTCATCCGAGTTGTAAACAAGCACATTGGCATCAGAGAAAGTTTGTTGCGTCCAAAAGTTTGCAAGGCTATTGAGAAGATCACAATCAAAATCAGTGACTTTATCAACAGCCAAAGTGGAGATGCGGATGCCAGCTCCTTGGATTCAAGAAGACCGTACAAAGTACAAGATCTTTCTCGATTCAATGAAAAAGAATTCGTTGGGAGGGAGGAAGACATCAATAAATTGGTGTCATATCTGGTTGATCACGAAGAAAATGAGTTTCGGGTCATTTCCATTTATGGAATGGGTGGTTTAGGGAAGACCACACTTGCTCGGAAAGTGTATAAAGACAAGAAAGTGTTGAGCCATTTTCAAAGTTTCGCTTTTGTTTGTGTGAGCGAACAATGTCGAGCGGAAGAAATTTTGAAACATATCCTACAACAACTTTCGAAGGAGGAAGAGATGAAGAGCATGACTCAGGGGGATGTAATTGAATCACTTCAACAACTTTCTCTTGCGAAGGAGGAAGAGATGAAGAGAATGACTCAGGGGGATGTAATTGAATCACTTCAAAGAGTACAAGTAGAGAAAAGGTGTCTGATCATTATTGACGACATTTGGTCCGTAGTTGATTGGGAAAGCCTGAATTGCGGCTTAGTTGATGAAAGCACGGGCAGCAAAGTACTGATTACCACTCGGATCAAGGATGTTGCAGATAAGGGATTTTGCTACTCTTTGAAGTGTTTAAGCGAAGGTGAGGGCTGGGAGATATGTCAGAAGAGAATAGGCACAGACAGAGGTTAGTTAATTATGATTATAAGAATCAAGTATAAATATTACGTTGCTTCATCAGTTTTTTTTTTGGTTTTTTTTTTTCAATTCGTTAACTTTGGATTGTCTTTAGTTTGAGAGTCATTTAAGAAAGCTTTTAAGAATTATTAGTGTCTTAAATACTTAAGCGCCCCTTACTGATCTTACCATGGTCCATATGACATCTTGCTTGTGCGTGAGAAATAGAACCTAGTAATTGACATGGGAGGAAAATAATGACTTTCCCTACATTAATAAAGTATGTACTCATTATTATTTATAAAATTATGTAATCATAATTAATTATATCTCTGTTAATGTATGTTTTTTTTTCCTTTTTTCCTTGTAGATCCTGAAATAGAGAAAAGGAAGGAAGAGCTGGGAAGGAAAATGATTGCTTGGTGTAGAGGTAATCCCCTAGCTGTGTGTGTTCTCCGGGGGGTTTTAGTTACAAAATACAGCCTACGTGAGTGGGAAAGATTTTATGAAAGCAGAACATGGGGTGGAGGTAGAGGTGGAGAGGTGTATCAACAATTCAATGGCGAAGTGGGGAAAGAGTTATTATTTAGTTACAAGGAGTTACCATACCAGCTAAGGCCATGCTTTCTTTACATGGCAAGTCTTCTTGAGGACGAGGAGCTAGAGGTGGAGACGTTGTACATGTTATGGGATGCTGAAGGCATGATATTGTCAAAGGACAGACAAGTAGGAGAAACAAATATGGATGTAGCAGAGAGATATTTGGGTGAACTAGTGGGAAGATGCATGATTGAAGCAAAATTAGATGAGGCGCATCCTAACACTAAGAAGCGGTACAAGTTTTGTTGGCTTCATGATCTAATGAGAAAATTATGTTTGTCAATAGTTAAAAAGGAAGATTTTCTCGAGGTCCATGACTATCGTAGTCGTAAAGATGAAGTCTTGGTATTTCATTCCTCTTTTTCAAGGAATGATACGAAGTTACCTCCTAGGCAAGTCTTGTATTTTCCCTGGGAACATGATTTCATTGTTCAGGATGATAAACATAATGCAACTGGGCATGTGAGGTCGCTTATGTTTAAATATGGACGTGCGAGGAAATTATCCAAGTTGAAGAAGTTGAATTTGCTGAGAGTACTAAGCTTTAATGATACCTCAATTGGGGAGGAAGATATTACCAATGAGCTCATCCACCTTAGATACTTGAGCCTTAGATTGTGTGATATAGTATGCCTTCCATCATCCATATATGACTTTATATACTTGCAAACTCTAGATATGCGAGCATATAATTTAGATGATGAACTTAGGATACCAAATCTTGCTCTAAGAAAATTGAAAGGATTGAAGCATCTATTTCTTCCTAAGAAAGGTTACTATGACGTGACCCCAAAATTTTCCAGACTGAGACTTGATGGATTGACCAAGTTAGAGACGCTAGTAAATCTTGATTCAATGACGTGCGAGATGGAAGATGTCATTCATATCACCAATCTTAGAAGATTAGAATGGATGATTTGTATCTCAAGTGAGGATGATGGTAAGAAGATGAAGGAATTCATGAATAAAGTGAATTTGGATCGGTCGCGGCACTCATCACTTGAAATTGAACTGGTCAATCCAAAGGTAGAGATGTACTCGGATGTTTTAAGAGGACAAATTCCTGAATTTTGTGCAGAAATTTTGCATAAGTTGAGGATAAAAGGGGTGACAGCTAAGTTATTACCTGAATTTTCCAAATTTAGTCGCCT
This sequence comes from Adenophora triphylla var. japonica, assembly GCA_022495995.1. Taxonomy (NCBI): domain Eukaryota; kingdom Viridiplantae; phylum Streptophyta; class Magnoliopsida; order Asterales; family Campanulaceae; genus Adenophora; species Adenophora triphylla. Next base: position 160,031 of record JAFEMH010004076.1, on the reverse strand, counting down.
CACTGATTTGGAATTGAGAGAATTTGAGGTAGAAGAAGACCCTATGCCGACACTGGAGAAACTCTCAAACCTAGAGAAGCTCTCATTAGAAGTTGGGAAATGGAAGGGAAAGGAAATGACTTGTTCTTCAACTGGTTTTCCCAAACTTAAGGTCTTGAGTTTACAGAGACTGGAAAACTTGGAGAAGTGGTGTGTTAAAGAAGGTGCCATGCCCAATCTCTTCCGTGTATGGATTTCGAGATGCTCAAAGTTAGAGATGCTTCCTGAGGAACTGAAATTCATTTCAACCCTCGAGGGGTTATGGATCGTGGGTATGCCAGAAGAATTCAAGAGGATATGCAAGAGGGATTTTCCCAAACTTAAGGTTTGGGATTAAAGCATTATGTTAGGCCCAGGAATCGTTTCATTTTTTTAATTTTATTTTATTTTATTTTTTATTTGTAAAAATTGATTTTTTTCTTAAAATAGAAAAAAATCCAGAGGATATGCCTCGAGAAGTTTCATTTTTTTATTTTTTATTTTATTTTTTATTTGTAAAAATTGATTTTTTTCTTAAAATAAAAAAAATCCAGAGGATATGCCTCGAGAAGTTTCATTTTTTTATTTTTTATTTTATTTTTTATTTGTAAAAATTGATTTTTTTCTTAAAATAAAAAAAATCTATAATATTCGTAATAAGCGTTTGGAATGAAGCGCGCTTTAATACGAAAGAAACTTCGTTGAGTGCTAATACCTCAAAAAGACGGACAATAGTCCTTCTATCAAACGACATTTAGCGGCACCGGCGGTGGCGAACCGCACCTCCACATTCCGGCCACTAGATCCCAATTCGTCTCACCGTCGTCCATTCACATGTTCTGACTTTTAGGGTTTTGTTCAGGACCCTTATTATGCTGAAGTCAATGTGAGTTTATTCCCACTTTCATCTTCTTCTTCTTTATTCACAACTAAATTCTAAGCTCTGTAATTGGATTTTGGGGAGCAATTTTCAATTTTTACAAAATATTATCTTTTTTTCTTCAAAACCCAAATGCAAAACTTGGAATTTGAGTTAAAAAGCATACCTTTCATATTATGTCGATTCAATTCCATATATCTGCCTCCAATTTATAGGATTGGAAATTCAAATTATTGTTGTGTTTGAACAGAAAGAAGCTCCGTTTGCTGTTGATTGCAACTTCCTTTCGCCAATCAAATGTAGCTGCATTTGTATGTCTTTTCACTTTTGCATTTTATTCAAGAGTGATATTTTGTCTGTTGTATGCTCTTATTTCTGTAAGTTACTTCCAAGATTATGGATACAAAGTAGTCATTGGCCCTATAATGAATGTCAGGTCATAAAGCTTCAGCCTGTAAGAAGAGAGTGAAAGATGTGCCTCTTGTGCATGTACATGGGATATAGAAAATTCTAAGGGGCCGTTTGGTAACCCGATAAAAGACTGGATATGACAAATAATACCGGATAGGGTTGTTTGGTACGATTTTAAACTTTTTGATTAATTAGAAGGGTGTGACCGATAAGGGGCTTATCCCCTTATTATTTATCCCTTGAAAGGGGGTGGGTTATTAATACGAGGATTATTAGTATGGGGATGAATAACCATGCTTATCCTTATCTTGCTACCAAACGAGCCCTAAAAATTTAGTTACCCTACCACAATACCACTTCATTGTTGTATTGTATAACACTTATACATTTGTTGTTGTAGTTTATACTAACATGATAAGCATTCTGTTTTTCCTTTTAAATTACTGTAAAAGAAAGTGGGTAAGTTAGGACACTGGTTCATTGATGGGTTTAGTGTGTAATACATCAGTGCATTCTGTTTTTCTGTAAGTGTAGCATTATGAGGTTCATTTTAAGATAGAGGTAGTATTACTCATACAGAATTGATGTTATCATGTAGGGAGGAAGGAATGTAATTCGCAAAGTGAATGAGTGGAGAAGTTTCTCAACCTTATATGGTACGGCTAAATGCTTGATTTTGGATAGTGAACATTTACCAAATGCATGTGATTGGCTAAAATGTAGACGTGGATCCAAGGTATCCACTCACATGATTTGGTAAACTTTTTGTTGCAAAAAATTTAGTAACTGTCATTTCATTCTCGATTTTTTTTTCTATCTGTGTTATTGATAGTGATAGGGTTATTGAGAATGACAGATCTTTTACAATGCAGCTCATTGTAATTCAACGTATGGGAGGGATTCTATCGCATGGTCGTGGCAGCTGCAAATCGTGAATGCACTTCGTTCAGGCGAGAGAAGCATAGCGTCAGGTCTGCTGTCAAATCTCATCGACATGAGTCACTCGTTTACAGCAGATGATTTCGTTTATATTCTTGAATATTGTGCACGGACACCTGATCCATTGGTAGGCTCCCTGATAAATAATGAGTCTTGGCCTTTCTGTTTAGGTGCTTTTATTTCTTGAACCGTACACTGGTTTGGCCAAATCAAATTGAGCAGAATTTGTCTCTTGTATCTTCCTGTTCTTTGATCATATTCTCGTGGAAGAAGGTTTTGATGTCCAATGGTCTTGACTCGAAATTTATTCCTCCAGCTTGCAGTTTTGCAGCAAAATCTTTCTGCAGTCCATTGTATCTGGGAGGAGTGTACCAAATACTACAGTCTTAACATTATATCTCTTCGTAAATTCATACGGTCCTTTACAAGATTAGGAGATTTGAAATCCGCTTTTGGAGCTTTACAGCAGATGGTCGCTTTGGTTGGTCGAGGAGGATTTAATATCTCTAAAACTGGTCAAGGGAAGTTGAGGGATTCTAGATTAGACATCCCTATACCTTTTAAGGGTGACATGAATTGGAGCGATTATGGGATCAAAGATGAAACTTCTGTTCCTTCGGTGTATGAAAACTATGAGAATGCAGAAAGTCTGGCAGGTAGCACAGAGCTTTACAAGACTAGTAACGCTAAAATGAAAGAAGTCAATAGTGCTGGATTACATGGACCAAGTAAGCCTGTGATGAAGCTCTTGAGATGGTCCTTTAGTGACTTGATACATGCATGTGCAAAAGCTAAAGATTGTGAGCTTGCGGAGCGGTTGTTTTTACAGGTGACAACTTAAAATTGTATATCTATATTTTATAGATCTCCAACTTGTTGGTTTTTTTTTAATTTTTTTTCAACAGATTTTGTAGTCCATACTTGTTAATTTTGATTCTCATCTTCCCTCAACATGCACAAATGTCTCTGGATAAGCCAGTAGTATGGTAAGAATGTATTAACATTCAGAAAAAGAAAATGTTGAGCTCTTATTGTTCTGCACCTTAGCTTTAGTTTTTCAGTAAGTTTGCTGGATGGAATAATCATTGGCATCCTTCATTTCCTGACTGTCATTTTTATATGTGGTAGATGCAAAATCTTGGTGTGGATCCCTCTTGTGGTACATATGATGGCTTCATAAGAGCTCTTGTTGGTGCGAGAGGTTTTCGTGATGGCATACAAGCTGTAAGATAATCTGTTTCATTCGTTAATTATGATTACATTTCTAAAGTTGCTGATTATATTTTTCTTCTCTTTCTCCTTTGTACTCCCACCGTCATTAAATGAGTATCCGTTTTTTTGACTTTGAGTGATAGTTAAGGAAGTTGACATTTAAGCCATTTTTAATAGCAAATATACTTAAGCACCCCTATATCCACCTTATACACTTGTACTAATATATTTGTTATGAATTTAGTAACTTCCTTGAAAAAGAACACTTTTTTAGGGACAAACTTTTATAGAATCGAGACTCATTTAGGGACGGAGGACGTACATGTTTATATTAAAAGTGATTAATTATCTTTCTCTTGAGTAGTTTGAAACGTAAAATCATTTGTCTATTCTTTCTTCACTCTGCAGTTAAAGTTAATGCAACAGAAGAACATGAAGCCACATGATTCAACTTTTGCAACCTTATCAATTGGTTGCAGTAAAGCTTTGAAATTGGATTTGGTGAGGCTTTCATAAATCGAGATACCCAATGACTCTGTTCCTTATCATTATAATACTTTTCTTGAAGCATGTGCCATCCTGGTTAGTAAGTATTAAATGAAACGAGATCTTCAAGTCAAACTTATCATTTTTTGCTTTATGATGCCCTTTCTTCTTCCTGATTCTGCTTAGTCAAATAGTGACTCTAGGCATAGAGAATATTCCAGTCAGTTTTTTTGTAGTTCATATTGTGAATGTGATCATAGTTTATAATTACATCTCTTCCAATTTTTGCAGGATCAACCCGAACGTGCTGTTTCAAATTTTCAGTAAAATGAGGCAGTTGAAAGTCAAGCTTGATATCAGAACATATGAGCTACTATTTTCTTTGTTTGGTAATGTGAATGCCCCATATGAAGAAGGCGATACGTCATCACAAATAGATGTTGCTAAAAGGATAAGAGCTATAGAAGAGGACATGTGACGGCATGGCATTGACCATAGTTATATATCGATTATGAACTTGGTATCACACTTGCTTATTCTTGGCCGTGTACAGCTTAGAGCACTTGGAACGGAAGGGATGGTAAAGGAAATAATAGAATACTTACAGTTGGCAGAAAATCAGTTCTCACGTAGGAACTCTTCTCTAGGAACATCAATTTATAATACGGTGGCATTCACTCATTGACGCTGGGGAGGTAAATACTTTATACAATCTTTTTTTTTTCTCAGTTGTTCTGCCAACTGACAAACCAAATTCTTGTACTTTGTGGATACTAGCATTAATTTTATTTGTGATTCAGAGTCAGATGGCGGCCGATATATTCCAAACTATGTTATTATGTGGTCATCAGCCAGATGCAGCGACTTACACTATCGTGATTGATTGCTGCAGCATTGTCGGGTCATTCAAATATGCTTTTGCACTGCTTTCTATGATGATCCGGGATGGATTCTATCTTCAAGTGCAAACTTATACTGCTTTAATAAAGGTAATCTCAATAAAAGCCTTGCTTAATTGGAGTGGTGATAGACAATGCATATGTATTTGGGTGTTTGGAGGAATGGTTTATTTGCTGTTTTTGTGTTTTTCAATTCTTTTTTTTTTTGTCAAGAATGAAATTAGAACAGGGCTTATGGTTATGTGGAAATATCTACAATTATCTTCCTCAACTTTTTATGCTTTAATATGTTAAATACTCCCTCCCCCCCTGAATAAATATCCAAATTTCATTTAGGGGACATTCTGATAATGTTTGCTCTTGTACAATTAAATGGCAAAGATGCATACATATTATTGTTATCTACTTTCTAAACATTTAGTTTTGCATGTATAAAATGACCAGTGAAAAAAAAATGGTAAAGAAAACATTTAGGGACAAAGTTATTATTTTCAAAAAGGAAATTCATTATGGGACTTTTTTTTTTAAATGGACATTCAATTAGGGAGGTATGGAGTAGTAGATTGACCAAAGTCATCCTTCAATATGTGAGTATGTAGTTGGCATTCACATTTTCTTTCATCTGACTTGCGAACCGTGGCTATACATAGTAAGAAAAATCATTTTTATTGTGGGTGCGCAGTCGCACTCTTTGTTTTTCTTGTCGTTCTTTCTTTCTTGATCTCTTTTTTTTTTTTTTTTGTTATTGTTGTGTGTCTGTAAGTGGTGACCAGAATGTACTTGATAGACATAATGCACCTATGATATGATCTCCATGCTATTATTCTGTCTATTAGCTTGTACCCCACATCAGGGGTTGAGATGTCTGTTATTATAGAGTTGGGCACGGAGAGAGTGTACTGGATGGTTTAACAACTCCTTACCATAGCAACTCATTTTGGGACCAAGGTTTTGTTGTTGTTCTCGTGGAACCATGTTTATAGTAATTAATGCTGATCAAGCCACTATGCCATCTTTCTTGCAGACATTTCTCAACTCTTTCTTATTTGATCGTGCTCATTCTTCCATTTGCACTCAAGAGATGATAATGATCTTCATGGATACTCATCTCATCTCTGAAATTTAAAACATGAGACGGCATTAAATAATCTTTTTTTAATTTGTTCACATTCCCATGATTGGCGCTTCAAACTTCTGCATGAATACTTGCTCGTTTTATGTTGTGGAAATTGTACAAAGTTTTTTTATCACCATCCTTCTTATAGAGTAATTGGACTCTCAGATTCTATTGGAAAATGAAGATTTTGATCAAGCATTACATCTTCTGAATCGAGGATGCTCTGAAGGGATTCAACCTGATGCTGTGTTAAACCTAACACATTTCTCCAAGTAGCATGTGACAAGGTAATTTGAGCTCACTTTCCTATCTCTATATTTATACTAGATAGATATATACAGTCAGTCTGTCCATATCCATGTATTTGAATTGTACATACATGTGTGCAGTTTCAAAGGAACGTTGTAGACAAGGGAGTCATTTGACCCCCTTATCTTTTGACAATTACTCCCTCCGTCCCATTTATATTGGCCACATTTGACTTTTGATGGTCAACACAAGTGAACTTTGACCAATAATTAATGTCAATCTGATCATCCTAATGAAATTCTAAAAAATTAAGTTTTGACCCCTTGAAGGAAAAATAACACTAAGTTGTAATTTTGACCCCCTTTCTAATTAAATCCGTAAATTATTATGTTAGTAGTTTTCGCTAACTCAGTCCGACTGAAATGATTGAACCAGGGGAGAATAGATATAATCGAGCATCTCGTGGAGAGGATGCACGAGGAGAAGATCCAGCCAGATGCTTCAACCTGTGCTATTGTATTCACTGCATACGTGGAAAAAGGCTTCTTCACCACTGCCATGGAAGCTCTTCAGGTTCTGAGCATGTGAATGATTCCTGACGAAGATATTGCTGATGAGGAAAAAAGGAAAATCTTGGAGGACTACTTTGTTCATGCAGAAGAGTCGGAAGAGGCTGGTAATTTGGTTTCTCTTTGCACTGCTCAAAAAAGTCAGCCATATGAGCAGCAACCTTGTCAGGATGATATGGATCAATATGGAACCCTGACAAACCATCTTCAATGATCTCCGCGGGCCCACCATGGCAAGTTGCAAATGTCGGGAGGCCACATATCATGGCCTCCACCACCGTAAGTCCAAACGCTTCGTAAAATGCAGGCTGCGATCAGAAATATAAATTTAGCAAAAAAGGAAAATCTTGGAGGACTACTTTGTTCATGCAGAAGAGTCGGAAGAGGCTGATTATAGAATACTGAAACTTTTCAAGGACTCGGTGGAAGATCTTTCCTTTGCCCTTTTTTTTTTTTTTTTTTTCTTTTTTTTTTAAAGAATGGGATCAACACATTTCACCGCTCCCCCCTTGATGCACTTCACAGAGGCGCCTAGCTATGCTAGGGAGGGCAATGTCATTCCCTCTAACCACTGGTGGGGGAATCGAACCCATGACCTCCAGGTTGGAAGCCATGAACCCTAACCATCAAGCTTCCTTTGCCCTTTTGAATTTAAGATGGTGTGCTATCGACTTTTGCTGATCTGTTTTTAGGTTAACAATAGTTATTGCTATATGAAAAGAAACACTATCCGTAACCATTTTCAAATTTTCGTAGAGATAAACAACTAATCATTAAATGGTTGATAAAAAATATCAAAGGGCGACATTTATTTTGGGAGTATTTTTTTTTATCTGGGAGGATTTAGGATTTCAAAGTTACTCCCTTTTTCTATATCACAAAACTGAAATTCAAAATTCAAACTGATATTTTTGTGCTGAATTATAGCATCAAACTACTCATCCAATTCCTCATATCTCAGTACTCTGTTTTGCTCTGTTACAACTGTAATTTAAATACCTGAAAACGGCTTTTTACAGTAATTTCCTTTTCAGCCAAATTTGATTTTGGGCCCCACTCTCCACACACCCTGAAGATTTGTGTGTATAAAACGGATATGGTTAAATACAATGACCAAAAAATAAAGGGAACCAACAAAATTACCAAAATACCCGTTTATATAATTTTTTATTTTTTTTTCATTTCATATTCAAACAACACTCTCCCTCTTCCTCTCCCTCTCCCTCGCTCTCTCTCTCAGTACGTACGACGACCAAATACACCATTCGCCATGGCTCGAGTAAAAATTCCGGCAGTCCCGGCACATCGCCGCCGCCTCCGCTTCTACCACCGTGCCTGTAAAGAAGGTAATGCGATTTAAACCTAATTTTAACCTAATTTTACATTCCTTAATTCTCAATGTCTAATTTTTGTTTGATTGCTTCAATTGATTTCCTAGTTTTTGTATGAACTGGGTTTAAGTTTATTTTAATGGCAGAAATCATCTCGTATGAATTCATACGAGAAGCATCTCGTATGAATTCATCTCGTATAAACTCACACGAGAAGCATCTCGTGTAAACTCACACGAGATGCTTCTCGTGTGAGTTCACACGAGATTCTTCTCGTGTGAGTTCACACGAGATTCTTCTCGTGTGAGTTCACACGAGATTCTTCTCGTGTGAGTTCACACGAGATGTGCCCAGTGTCCACTCTTTTTCTTTACATCGTTCATATTCAGTTATAAATGCTAAATAGCTAATTTATTGTCTCTTATTTGTTTTTTTTGTAGGCACGTGAACGTATGACCGCGTCCAATAGAAAGAGAAAGGCCGAGAAGGCAACTAAGGCAGATAAACGCAGCAAAAAGATACATGATAAGACTGTCGTGCGTGAGCAGCCTGAGCAGCCTGATACTGGGTTTGAGCATGAGATTGAGGAGGATGTAGGAGATGATGAGGCATCTTCTGATTCTGATGATAGTGGTGAGGAGGATGTAGGAGATGATGAGGCATCTTCTGATTCTGATGATAGTGGTGAGGAGGATGATGAGGCGGAGCAGGAGGGTGGGCAATGATTACCCAATACCACCACCACCGAACACTTGGAGGGAACACTGTGATCCAAGCGCAAGTCAACTGATCCTCCGATACCGAGATAGGATAGCAACATTTAATAAACTCTATGATCAGGATAACCATGCAAGAAGAGAAAGATTACGTAGGGGATAGTATATGTAGAGCCGTCAATACAAGAATACGGGACGGGACGGGACGAAATTACGTTGTCCCACGACGGGAACGGGACGGGACAAAACGGGACGGGACGAAAATACTCCGTCCCATCCCGTCCCATTTGCGGGACGCGGGACCCAAACGGGACGAAAATACTTCGTCATCAATTAAGTTTATCTTTCTCCCTAAGAAGAAAAAGAACAAGTTTATATATAGAAAGAGATTAAGGCCCTAGGCTGTGTTTTGTTTTCGAAGTTTCTAGGTCCTGTGGAAGTAGGACATATTGTAATTTTGTAATGCAACCAACATATTCAACAAATTAGTGTTTTCTTTCTTTTCCAGAGGATTCCAGTTTTTTTCTTCCTAGTGAAGTCTGGGAGTCTTAATCTGCCATGTGCTTAACTTTGTTATTGAAAGGGTTCCTTGTGACAAGTCTCCTTAGTATCCTTTAGACTTAATCGAACTTTTCTACCACATCGCCAGCCATGACAGACCTGACCATGGCAGCTGACCCTAGCATATTTTCCATAACACTACGTGTGCTTACATTGAACAAGGATGCACAATCCAGTACGTCAACATGCATTTCATAAGTTTTGCATAAATAACTAAATTCTAATGATGCAAAGAGTAATCTCTTAATTATATGAAGAGTTCTTCGTATAAGTACATGCAGCAGTCAGCAAAGAAACAATTTGAGACCTAATACTTGTACGGATCAATACGGGAAAACAGGACGGGACGGGATAAAAATAAGTTGTCCCGCGACGGAAACGGGACGATACGGGACGGGACTAAAATATTCCGTCCCATTTGTATGGCGGGACGGGACGTCCCGACGGGACCGTCCCAACTTGACGGCTCTAAGTATATGTGTAATGGTTTTTGAATTATAAAATTTGTATGAATGTTTGGATGTTTGAATTATATGCTTATCCTTGTTAACACTTTTATTTCGTATACAATTTGTCTATTGGTCCCTCCCACTGTTTTGTGGAGATGTGCTATCATATCGAGAAACAAATTTCAGTTCTAGTTGCTTTTCTTTGTTCTTTGTTGTGAAAATGCAGGTTCAGACACCATTTCGTGTATACGTACACGATATGTACTCACTCATCTCGTGTGAAATTACACGAGACATCTCGTGTAGATTCACACGGGATAAGTGAGAACATCTCGTATATACACACACGAGACGGGCAAGGGCAGGGTTGGAATTTTTCGTTCCCTGTATTTTTCGTTCCCTGTATTTAGTATTTACCGTATAAAACTGAAAAAAAAAAATGTAACCTGCATAATAATTTAAATTTATATTTCATAACTTCCCCTTTTTTCTCTCCCACAAAACTGAAATTCAAACTTATATATCCAAAAATACAACATTTACTTCCAAATTCCAATTTAACCCCCCTCTCTCAATTGCTTTGTTTCTAATATAGGCTGACATCATTTCAGCAAGACAGTTTACGACAGCAGTCCACACAGATAGTGTGTGAGAACGGCTCGAGCCAGCCACCTTTGAGGAAAGAAGTTGTAGAGAATGGCTAGAGCCGAGCCACCTTTGAGGAAAGAAGTTGAAATGTAATCTCAAACATTATTATTGTATCAAAGCGTGTCCTATATATATGTGCGAGCCCAAAGTTGGGCCCCAATAATTTAGCTCAGCACCCATCCAACTTTATGTCCACGTGTAAGCTCAAAGTTCGGCTATGCGTGCGTATCTCACGTCGAAAATTAACTAGTCTAGCAAGCCTTCAATATAGAGAGATCCAGAGCTACTATTCTCATAAACAATTGGTTTTGAAATGCAACCCCAGACTTCATTAGCCCTCTGGTTCAACTAGTTTCTGAATGTTGGTTGAATTGATTTTGCAGCTTTTGGTTGTGGTTAATGTCACACTGCCCACACGAGGTTTGTCCTAAATTCAATGTCCACATGAATTTAATACTAAATCTAGCTAGTGTGCACCTGAGATCTGTCCTAATTCCAGTGCTAGCTTCTGTAGTTATAATTGAAAGTGTAGATTGTGAAGAAAAACAGTGAGAAATAATACATTTTCGGAAAATCATCTCCATGGATGCACTGAAACATAGCACGACAAACAAGAAACGCATTGTTCCATCTAAGTTAAGAGAAATGATTGAGCAGCAGTACGAGTTCATAAAGCATGAATCAAAGGTTTCAAATACCCAGTAGCTTTTGAGAGGGCAAAAGTGTTTCCTGTGTTCCTACAATGTTCCCATCACATTTCTGATATATCTAAATAATTCATGTAGCTAAATTGCTAAATAATTCATGTAGCTAAAGTGCAGTATTTTCGTTATGAAGAACTAACCCATTATCCATGATGGCCAACCGAACTTCTTCATATATAAGTAAAACTCATTGCTGGAAGGAAATGTAACGCCCAGTGACTGATTGATGTGGTGCTACATTCTCCGTTCATTTCTATAATAAAATGCTCCAGGTTTTTCTAAATATTTTCACCAGGAGGTAACTCTGCTAGCTTTGGTGGAGAGCCAAGTACTCTTTCCATATCAAAACGAACTTCAATGTTACGAAGACTATATCCAACCACCATCAACCAATATAGCAGCTTCCCAAGTTCTGCTGCACTTGTCTCCGTAACACTCGTCTGTCAAACCACATGAAGGTTGTCAAAGCCAATATAAGGAAATAATGGATATTTTACTCCAACCTTATATAACATGTTCTAATTCAGAAAACAGGATCCCAATATTGGTAAATTAAGGAAACAAGGGCCAATTGTTTGCAATTACAAGTTGTGTCTAAAATGATGGTAATACGAGCTCATTATCATAAATGTAACAATAAACCCCGTCATACATCGTGTCCCTTCATCTATTTTGCTTTGTCAAAAACTAATTCTTCAAGTTCGAAAAGATAATATATTGTAGAAATTATATTTAGGGACCAAATGGTTTCCCTGATTGCTGGTTGTCTTGACTTTTGCTAGCTTAGTCATAGAGGGTCATCGTACATCGGTATTTGAAAGAGGTAAACTTCGTTTTCGTCCTTCGTCCACAATAATTTGAGGGTACTTTTATTCTAACTATTCTGCTTTTTTATTAGGGGAAATGACAAATCAGGATCCAATGTTTAGGGGGTTGTGCCAATCGGGGTTCGATGTTCCAATTTTGTAAATTTAGGGTTCAAAGTTACCAACGTTGGCCAGTTAGGGGTTTATTGACGAAATTGCTAACAAAAAACAGTTAAATCACACGTCCCTCGCATGTGTGACTTAACTGGGGTTATTTTTAATGAAAATATTTGGCATTGTCATCAATAATTTTCACAAGAGAAATGATGAAAGGCCCAGGGAGAAAAAAAATGTCAATTTAATTGGGTTTTGTTAGAGACTTTGAAAAAAAAAAAAAAAAACTGATTAACGTTGCTAACTTTGAATCCTAAATTGCCAAAAGTAGAACATCATATCCTAAAATTTGGACCCTAACTAGTCTTTTTCCCTTTTCATCAACATAAAAACGACCGTACTATGAAAAATCTATCATCCCGGTTCGGAAATTGCGGCCTTAGGGAACGAATTTAGGATCGGGACGGGATGGTAGGTTCCCTAAGTATTGTGGTTTATATGCTAATAAAAAAAGCAGAATGGTTAAGGTGAATGTCGGATAATAGTGCAATGGATGATAATGAAGTTTGACCCTTGAGAGGGGTGCATACTTTCTTGATTATTGGGTCTCGCTCACAAGTGCCCCCTTGGCACTTTGGCAACAATCAAATTAAGAAATTTATGACACTGGATATCAAATCCAATACATTTGAGGGGGATTCTCAATGCATTGAGAATGGTTTCCAATGGAACATATTTCTGCCAAAGGAAACTTAACAAGTGACATAGGGGAATTTGTCAGCAAAGTCACAATTAATATAAATTTATTGGCCATTCAAAACAAAGAATAGGCATTCATAACAAACATTTATGCACTTAAATGATCAAAGCGGATATAGTGGTAACCTTCATTTGACCAGGATCTGAAACGGCCAAGAGGCGCTTTATGAACGTGTTCATTGCCACCACAACATCCTCTCCAGCACTACTAGTCAAGTCCTGTATGATAGCAAATCAATATTAACGTGATGGCTACAAAAAGAATTTGGAACACTTCAAAGAATACTCACTACTCTGGGTATCGATATGGACGGTTCCTAAGTTAACTATATTCATGTATACAGGAGTTATACATAATGGAGACGATCAGAATTTGAGATGGAATGATATTGCTCCATTAATTCCACTCAACTAGTCCACGTTCTATGGTGAAACTCTTTGGACTCTTTTGGTAGCCGAATAAGTAGGTGGACTATATTAAGTTATCCTAATCTCTGTGTTTGGTGACATTTATCGTTGAGGATAAAATTATAGGGATGGGACAAAATAATACCTAACCCCCTTCTTATTATTTCATATGCTATTCATCCTAAAATAAATGTCCCTTATTCCTTTTGGGGATGTCCCAAAAAAAAGTGTCCTCTTATCGAACTTTCCGTTTTAGCCATAAAAACCTTACATACTTACCCTTAGACCCTTAGATGGAGACTCCCATCCATAGTGGGCCCAACATCTAAGACAGAAAGTTTACCTTGGTGAATACTCTCCATAATGGGCCCACAATTTACAATAATAGAGCCAAAGACTCAGCCTAAAATTGTATGCCCAGTTAAAGGGGACTCATATTTTTTTTATTCATTTTTTTTATTTTTTTTTTTTTTTTGGGGGGGAGGGAACACTTGATATCAGAAAAGGAGATAAGAGTTACATTCCCAAATTGCCCTTTAGTGAGATAAATTACTCTTATCCATGAAGCACCTAATGTTGATACCTCAATCTGAGATAATTTAATCAATGTTATCTGGCATTTCGTCTAAACGACGACCCCTTTAAGTATTAAATAAACTCTCAAAAATCCAAGTGATAAAATACTGTTGTTAGTTTTAAGTTTACAAAGAGGATAAATATGGAAACTCTATTATAAGCATAGTTTTTAAACAAGACACTAAACCGGACCATCCTAAAATGGCAAGTGGGATTCTTTGAGTGAACGGAGGTAGTATCAACAAATCATAAATTCGTGTATGCTAATTTGAGTTTTAGTAGATTTCTCCACATAAATTAGTAAAAAAGCAAATATATATGCAGAACTCTCCCAACAAAAAGCAGGCAACTCCCTAACCTTCAGATTCTGAGGTTCAAGAGTCTTAAGATAGTCCAACAGTTCATTTGGTCCATTTGCAGACATTCTTCCTACTTGACGGTTGATGAGCTCCTCAATTTCCCCTTCAAGTAACTCAATCTACTTAACTGCATCTATTTTCTCAGGAAGAGAAACATTATTCCACCTGATTACTTCCCCTGTAACTTTTTTCTGCGTCCCTGGTGCAAAATCAGGCACATCCTGTGAAGTGGGAGCAAAACTAGAGACACTGTTAGATCATAGGCAATCACAAGTTGTTAAAAAAAATGGAGATAGCACGAAAGGTAAAAACTATCTGAAGAGTCCACATTTAAGAATTACTCATTTTGAAATGTATAATAGCATGCAAGAGGTGAAAATGCCAAAATAAGTCCCCTCCTTCAAGGACAAGGTTTTGGCCAGCTACAAAAACATTGGGGGTAATGAATTAATGGAGTATTTTTTGAAGATTTGGCAGATAAATAGGTGGTCATAATTAGTAAACAGATCGCAAGCAATGTTTCTGAAATTCAAGGAGGAATCCTCCCTCCTAGTCTAAGAAGGTTAATAAGTAAATGTATACAACACATAAACACAATCCACATTCCCCTATCAGTGAACATGACGGGAAGCTACTGTCTTCAGCTGATACCATCCAGTAGCACAAACCATTTGGAATTCTCAACCATTCTGAACAAGGTCACCTCTTGCTACCAGCATCAATGACTCCACGAATCCCTACTAAGGCTTATCAAATGCCCCAAACACTAACCAATGACATCCTGATCTAGCACATTGAGCATTACATATTCTCTTACTTTCACATTGTGATATGCAGGCAAAATTTTAAGGAGATTTTTTATTTTAATTATAATTTGATTCTCGCGTAGTATTTCTGGCCAAGTCAAGTAAATGTCAAACATGAAAATTGCCCGCCAACGACTCACCACTACTACCGACTAACATTGCCTCCATTAGTATCACCACCTTCGGCGGCCCACCACCAACCATGAAAATTGCCCGCCACTATCGTCCCTGCCACCACCACCGAACAAACATTTGACATTGTGAAAATAAAATCAAATGACTACACAAAATCAGAAATCAAACATCAACTGAAATCAAACAAAAATTGGCAAAATAATAACAAAATCAGTTGAACATCAAGAATTTTAAGAGAGAGGGATATGTTGTTGGATATCTACACATATACACTCAAACACACACCCAGATCCAACACACACAAGCGAACATACACAGATCTGGATAGAGAGTGAGAGAGAGAGAAAGTGTTACCAGCAGAGAGAGACAGAGACAGAGCGAGATGATGGGGTGGACGGCATAGGGTTTTGAGAGAGAAAATAGAAACAAAGGGGAAATCAAATAGTGAAAATGACATGTATAGTCTAACAAAGCTCTTGTAACAAGTACTCATGGTCTCCTGCTAGTTATGAATCACAGTTAACATAAATCCAGTTTGCACAGTGTAAATTTGATGAAAAATCCATTACCAAAGGTCAAATCCCAACGCAATCACAGCATCTAATGTATTTACAGATGTCAAAATTGCAACACACTTGACCATTCAGAACAAAATGTAACCATTTGTATGTACCAAGCAACAGTACATATTAAGGAAAAAGTTATAAAAAGAAACCTTCAAAAATTATATTCATTGCTTAAATTTCTAACTTTTTGTCTCATATCAACATATGCACCCAAGTGCACTTAGATAATAATGTAATACACACCAGTACCTCCAGCTTATTCATGGCAAACAACTTGTTCAACAGAGTTATTCCCAACCAACTCTACTATAGTAGTTTCAACAACATTGCTAGAGCAATCAATTTAATTTACATCCTTCTAAAGGAGAAATAGAAACAAATAACTCAAATTGGATCAAGTTGTGTAAACTGATAAATATGGTCTAACATACTCCCTCTGTCCCAACATGAATGTCCAAAAACATCTCAAATTTGCTTTTGATCAAGAACAAATTTGATATTTTTAACATTCATTTTGGGACGGAGAGTAACTAATATAACTTGTCAGGGGAGTCAAGTTAGTTATGGTATGGCAGAGTTAGATCAATCAAGCTGACACACACCAACCAAGCTATGGCACCTAATGCTAAGGCTTTTATATCCCTTTACCTTCCAAGTACTTTTAGTAATACACCTTTTAAGAAAAGTGGGATCATTTGGGACTTCCATTTCAAAGGCATAATTAAATGTGAACACTTCGTTATCTGGCTATTCTCGTAGTCACTTCATAAAAAGGGAATATGGGGATTGCTCAAGCAAGATCTTTCTAATGTCTACAGTGTTTGAAAAGAAGGTCCAGACTACCAAGTCTTCATAGAGTCAACCACAAATTCTGCCAGAAATGTTTAAGGGTCTCATTTGCTTATGGAATACCAATGTTTAGACATTTATTTTTATTTTGGGATGGAGGGAGTACATGCTAAGCATAGTTAAAGTTGGTCATGGAACATGAAATATGCTTAAAATTTAGCTAACAAACACCTGTCTAAACATTTTATCCGGGGAACGAATCAATTCAAAACACATGTCAAAACAAGTACAAACATATTTCAAGGGGCCAAGGAGCAAATATATTACCTGGAGTCCGGCTCGAGAAGACCTGGAAACTGGCCTCTTCTTATCCTTATCCTTGTTAGCAGCAGCTCGCAGTAGTCTTTGCAGCCAAAAGCCCCTTGCCTCCCTTTCCTGCCATTTTCGAGCCTGTTCATAAAAATCCATTGAAAATACCTTGTAATCTTCACCAAATAAACAAAATTAAAGTTGTTAACTAGGAAACCCAGGACCAAGAAAAATCAGAAAAGAAAGAACAACTCAGATCTGTACATATTTGACTCCGGGGAAGAAGTCAATCGAGAGCACAGTTCAAAAAATTGAACACCATAGAATAAATCAACAAAAGGGATATCAGATCTATACAAAATAAGATCGAAAGGGAAAAAGAGAGAGGTATCTGAGTAAAGATTTGGAAGCGAGAGGGATGAAAGTGAGGGAGAGGTAGGGGAAGGGGTGAAAGAGAAAGCAGAAAGCAGAAGGGGAAATCGTAGGTATCATTTTTTGACTTCTCGTCTGACAAATGACATGCCTATGGTTTCAATCTTTGGCAAAATTCCATTTTATTT
This sequence comes from Adenophora triphylla var. japonica, assembly GCA_022495995.1. NCBI lineage: Eukaryota > Viridiplantae > Streptophyta > Magnoliopsida > Asterales > Campanulaceae > Adenophora > Adenophora triphylla. Next base: position 142,655 of record JAFEMH010004076.1, on the reverse strand, counting down.
TTATTTTTTACATAAATCAAATTCCATTTTAAACCATTACTAGTTTGACTCCCGTGCGATGCACGGGCAGTTACTAACAAATAACTTATCGAAATTGAAATAAATATGAAAGGAAATAAAGATGTTTGTATACATTGTAAAACATTTATTTGAAAATTATATTCTCAATACAAATATCAGATTGAATGTCACTAAAATAAATCTAGTGTTATATTCCTGCGATGCACGGGAAGTTATTGATCCTTAAGAAGACAGAAAGTAAAGGAAATGACGAAATGAGAGAATTTTTTTTATAAAATGTGAAACACAGCTTTAAAAGACAACATTGTCGTCGCCTGGCGTCGAAAGATAAAGGAAGATCATCATTACATATCAATATATTCGGAGCATCGGGATAGTGAACTTTATTTAATGTGAAATATAATCGAAAACGCCAAATAACATAGTATCGATATATAAGGAGGTCACCAATTAATACATATTAAACTTTGAAATTTATTAATAGTCATAGCATAAAAAGGAGGTCGACAATGAATAAATATTAACCTTGAGATTAAAAATACACAATATATCGTACAATTTAAAATATATATTTTTTTACGGACAATAATGAGACATTAATCGGATGTGAATATATATATATATATATATATATATATATATATATATATATATATATATATATATATATATATATATATATATATATATTTGTATATTTATGATTAGTAAAATAACAATAATAATAATTATTACCATGCATGAATGATGGTGTAAATTTTTATTCAAAAAATTAATTTATTATAAAATAATTGAGGTCAAAGAAATGGGGAAAAAATAATTTATTATAAAATAATTTATGACTATCTTTCGATATTCGTATTTATTAATACTTTATTTACTATGATTCAATTTTTTGAAATAAAATAAATAATATGTTTGATGTATCGAATAAACTCAATAACCATATTACCTCTTCCAACTCATTATCATATACCCCATCAATTTTATTTTCTTTTATATTCTTTATTTTTATAATTAGTAAAAATATTATTATTATCATTACCATTTATAATTAAAAATAAACTTGAGACTTAATTAATTTTGACTAAAAACATATTGAAAAATTAAAAAGGAAAATTAACAAAGGATAATTAACAAATTTATATTTAAAAAAATTGTTTTTATGTGTACAAATCAAATGAAAATAGTCTCTATTTAAAAATAAATATTTTTATGAATTTTGATGAAATTTTTTTATTCGGGAAAAATAATTTCTTGTAATATAATTTTTTAAAATGATGACCATCTTTCCCGATATTCATCTTTATTAATACTTTATTTACTATGATTCAATTTTTTTAAATAAATTAAATAAAATGTTTGACGTATCAAATAAACTCAATAACCATATTAGCGCTTCCAACTCATTATCATGTACCCCATCAATTTTATTTCCTTTTATATTCTTTATTTTTATAATTAGTAAAATTATTATAATTATGATTATCATTTATAATAAAAAAAAACTTGACACTTAAATAATTTTGAATAAAAAATATTGAAAAATTAAATAGGAAAATTAAAAAAGGATAATTAAGGAAGTTATATTTAAAAAAATGGGTTTTTTTTATGTGTCCAAATCAAATAAAAATAGTCTCTATTTAAAGAGAAATTATTTTATGAATTTTGGTGAATTTTTTTTTTATAAATTTAATTTATTATAATATAGTTTAGGTTAAAGAAATGGGTGGAAAAAATATTTTGGGCTAAATATCTTCAATTTTGCCACCGAGTGAAATGACAAAAATGCCCCTCGAAGGCTACATTCTCATTATTTGATTTGATTCGAAATTGATATTCGAATTATTTGATTCGAGTAATCGATTTGACCTATTTTTTAAAAAAATAAAAAGTCGGGGGCCAAGGCCAACCCGACCATCGATAATGCCTAAGACGAATCATGCATGCTTGGCTAAGCTTCATCCTCATTATATAACCAAGGCAACTCATCTTCCTTTGATTTTTCCATTTGGGATAAGGTTCAAGGCCAAGGCCGACCAAGGCAAGGCCGAGGCCGAGCGAGGTCAGCCGACCATTAATAATACCCCAGGACGAATCATACGTGCTTGGCTAAGATTCATCCTCAATATAACCAAGGCAACTCATCTTACTTTGTTTTTTTCCCATGTGGAATAAAGGTCAAGACCAAGGCCAAGGGCCGAGCCAAGGCAAGCCTAAGGCGAGGCGGTAGAGTCGAGGCGAGGCGAGGACAAGGCGGGCGAGGCGAGCAAATTTCCCACATCGAAAGGAAAGCGAATAAAAAATTGCCTTGGCCTTGATATATAATGAAGCTTCAAGTTCAAGGTAGGTGTAATTATATTTATATACATATAAAATGATTAATATTAAATATACATATATGATTTTAAATAAAAAATATACATATATAATTATTAATATTAAATATATATTCAACACCATTCTAACTCATCATCTTATACCCCACCAATTTTATTTTATTTCATATAATTTATTTTTATGATTAGTAAAAATATTATTATTATTATTATCATTTATTATTTAAAATAAATACTTCACACTTATTTAATTTTAACTACAAACACCATGAAAAATACAAATCTAAAATTATCATATATATATATATATATATATATATATATATATATATATAGATAGATAATTCAACACAATTCTAACTCATCATCCTATATTCCACCACTTTTATTTTATTTTATATCATTTATTTTTATGATTAGTAAAATTATTATTATTATTATTATCATTTATTATTTAAAATAAATACTTCACACTTATTTAATGTTAACTACAAATACGATGAAAAATACAAAACTAAAATTAAAAAAATAAATGCATTCACGTCCCTCTTTATGCTAGTGTAATTTACGGCTCCCATAATTTTAACCAATTAAAAATAAGAAACAAAATAAATCATTTACTATCCACTTATATTTTATTATAAATATATATATATATATATATATATATATATATATATATATATATATATATATATATATATATATATAATTCAACACTATTTCAACTCATCGTCCTATATCCCACCACTTTAATTTTATTTTATTTTCTTGATTTTTTTAAACCAAAAATATAAGAAATAAAATAAATCATTTACTATCCACTTTATTTGTGTAATTGTTAATAAAAGTAATTAATATTTTATTTACTATGCTTCATTTTTAAATAAAATAAATAAATGGTTTGATGTATCGAACTAAAATAAACCAATAACCATATTACCCCTTCCAACTAATTATCCTACACCCCATCACTTTTAAATTATTTTATATTATTTATTTTTATAATTAGTAAAATTAATATTATTACCATTATCATTTATAATAAAAAAAATAGTTCACACTTAAAATTTTTTGACTAAAACCATATTGAAAAATGAAAAATAAAAAATAACAAAGGATAATTAAAAAGTTATATTTTAAAAATGTTTTTTACGTGTCCAAATCAAATGAAAATAGTCTCTATTGAAAGAGAAAAAAAAATTATGAATTTTGGTGAAAAAAAAAAATTAAAAAAATTAATTTAATATATAATAATTGAGGTCAAAGAAATGGGAGAATTTTTTTTTTTTTGAAATCCGTCCAGCCAATGGGGAGGTGACATGTGGCGCAACAAAAAAAAAAAAAAAACTGGAAAAGCCACGCGTAACGCGCCTTTGTGGCGCGTTTCGTTCACGCGCCATCGAAATTACTTAAGTGCCCACTCCTCCTTCATTCGACACGTGGCCGAGCGATTTAAAAAAAAAAAAAAAAAAAAACCTGCGAATAACATATTGCCACGTGGCATTTTAGGCTTGTTTATTGCACATTTGCCACCGTGTGAAAAGACGAAAATGCCCCTCTTACCCCCTCAAATTACCAAGATCTTGTTATTATATATATATAGATATAGATTATGAGATACGTACATATTTATTTAATACATTATTATACATCAAATATATGGTATACTGCCTCCGTCCTACTTGAGTGTGGACTTATTTTTTTTTTCGTCCATCTCACGTGAGTGTGAACTGTTCAAAATGGCAAAGAATCTTTACAATTTCATCCACTTATTCTCTCTCCTACTTTACTTTTACACTCACAACATCAATCAATTTACTATTCATTCCATTCATTCCCTCTCCTATTTAATTTTTCATACTCAAAAACACCTTCTTCCACTATTTATCTCTCTTACTTTTCCTTAATTTGTGTGTCAAAAATTTTGATCCACACTCACCTGAAATGGAGGGAGTATACACTTATATCAAAGGAGGAGTATATACGATGAGATATCTCAAAAGACCACATACACTTACTTTTCCTATATATAACCCTCATCTACAACGTAAATGATACTCCCTCTTTCTCACCTTACTTATAACAATTTGCAATTTTGGGTGTACAACTCGATTTAATACGTTTCAAAATGGTAAATTTATACTCCCTCCGTCCCGGTCCATGTTTCACCATTTTTGTAAAGCACGCAAATTAAGAAAGTAATATACATATTCAAAAATAATGAGAGTGGGAGAAGGGTTGTGAAAAGGAAGAAGTGAGTGGATATGACAACTGCGACCCATAATTTAAATGTGTGAGAGAGGAAATTTAGTGGGTATAATAGAATATTAATAAACCTTTTTCATTTTAGGAAAGGTGAAGCTTCTACTGGAACACCTATTTGGGTAAAAGGTGAAGATTCGAACGGAACGGAGGAAGTATTAATTTTATATTTAATGGGACTCACTTGCTCACAATAACAATACTCTTACTATTCCCTCACTCATTCTCTTTCCTAATTTACTTTTCATACTCAAGATACCTCATACACTCATTCTCTCTCCTTTTATTATATTAGTATTTATTAATCTCCGTATCGGAGGGTTAATAAATGAAGAGGCTTTGACCAAATAGTCCCCCATCCAAATAAAAACTATCTTTAAGGACTAACATTATCAAAACAGCCAAAAAGTCCCTCTATTTTTTCTGGACTAAATTGCCCCTTGTACCCTCTCACGTGCCTGTTACACGCTGGTAAGTGCCTCACCTATTTCTTTCTCTCTCCTTTTCTCTCTCTTCCTTTTTTTTTCTTAAATTTTTAAAATGCAATATCTCAAAATCTAAAAGTCAAAAAAATTATCCGAAACCACTGTTTTAATCGCATTGCCAAGACGAATCAAACAAGTTTACTCATCATATATTTCAAATTTTATAAATAAAATAAAATTATTTTTCAACAACTGTGAAATAGACCTTACTGTTGTTCTATAAAAGAATGACATAAAAACAGTGAAATCTATCACACATTTATGCACAATAACTGAGAAAGTGATCTCAACAATCATAACTGAAAAATTGACCTTACAGTTGTGCAAAAACAATCATCAACAACTGATAAATAACGGGTAAACCATTTCACATTCATAAATAGCGTGGCCCGGCCTCACGGTTTTAGAAGTGTGAAAAACATTTCACGATTATTCACATCTCAACCAACAAGCGTGAAATAGACCTCCATTTGTTGTGCAAACAATCATAAGCGAGAAATTGACATCACGGTTGTACACAAACAATTAACAAGCGATAAATAACGGGTAAACCAAGCATACTAAGTAGCAAATTAGCGTGAAATTGACCTCACGGTTCTCGGTTTAGAAAGGTCAACAACGAACCATTTCACATTTATAAATAAGCGTGGCCCGACCTCACATTTTTAGAAGTGTGAAAAATATTTCACACTTATTCGCATCACAACCAACAAGCGTGAAATAGACCTCACACGGTTGTTTTGCTACTACTTAGTATGTGTGATTTACCCGTGATTTATCCGTTATTCATGAATGTTTGTGCACAATCGTGAGGTCAATTTCTTAGTTATGATTGTGAGGTCACTTTCTCGATTATTGTGCATAGCTGTGAGGTCAATTTCATTGTTTTATGTCATTATTTCATAGAACAAGCGTGGCCCGACCTCACGCTTTTAGAAGTATGAAAAATATTTCACACTTATTCACATCAAAACCAACAAATGTGAAATAGATTTCATGATTGTTCTATAAAAGAATGACATAAAAACAATGAAATCTATCACACATTTATGCACAATAGCCGAGAAAGTGACCTCACAATAACTTACTAGACTACAATAGAATTCCTAAACAAGTTCCATAAAATAAATCCAAACCAAAGAACAACAAAATTCATAACATTACAAATTATAAGTTTCTCTTCCAACAAAAGGTAAATCGTTTGTGTTCATCAAGCATTTCGATCACCCAAACTTCACAGCGACACCCAAAATTTCGCCTACAGTGCTTTGGTTTTTTTTTGGAACCTTGAAATTTTATTGATTACGAAAACTATCGAAGAGTACATGAGGGAGCACATATACCTATCCTTATCCCTATTACAATCAAACTGTCTATCATTATAGACATTATGCAAATATACAGCTTATATACATAACCAATATACGAAGCCCCATATAAAACTTGACACTCTTTGAGAACAAAGCCCAACTCCAATTGATGCCACAAACCAACAAACTGGTGTCCAATTTTCTTCACTACTTCAGCTTGTAAAAATAGAACATTAATTGCTGGCAAGAACCAACTAAAACAATGACCCAAAGCTACCAACACCCAACTTAGATCATACACATTCAACATAGCCCAACTCAGCCAAAAGGCAGCAAGTTTTTGCATAAAACCAGCAAACTGCTGCCATCTATCCTCAGCTACTTCAAACAGCAAATTGGAACTACCATTATTATTGTAGATCCTTATAAACTTACCAATATCCAAAGTGTAATATGTTTCCCACATATCCAAGCAAACAATCATCTTCCAAGTGTATTCCAAAGAAATAGACATCACTAACACACCAAACAAACCACCTATTCTTTGCCAACACGGCTAACCAACGAGAGAGAAGGCTGTGAACATTAACCATAACCCAATCAAACCACGTCTGACCAACCTCAATCAAAGCCATATCAAACTGAAACAAACCAACTGCTTTCCAAACAAACACAAACAGAATGAAATACTGATGCAACACCAACCAAGCAACATAAACCCAATGCTGCCAAGTATCGCAACCGCCGCCAAAAATCGAATATTGCACTATTGCTAACCTTCTAGAAGCAATGAACCACCAAATCGAATATTGCACTATTGCTTACAGTGCTGGTTGCCATAACCATTGGCCCCTTAAGCCTATGCGGCATACATGCCCCTTAAGCAAGAGTTACATAAATCTTCAGGCATTAATAATGAAAATCGAGATAGAGAGAGAGAGATTACGTTCCAGGGACGACAGCTTCCATCCAAGGAGAAGTGGTGGCGGAGGAGGATGAGTGGTGGTGAGCTGAACTCCGGTGAGATGAACATCATTGGATCGAGCAGCAAGCCATCCACTGTCCAGCACTGTCTTCCCAATCCATAACATATAGTCAAATTATGCCGGAAAACCTTGGCATCGAAGTCAGAACCGACGAAAATCGAGGAAGATGAAGGAGTGGATTCGCCGGAGACAGCTGAGCATCGGACGGAGATAGGTTTAGGGCAGCGAAAGAGCTTGAATTCAGGTATAGAATGGTCTGTACGGATGGAGAAACGGGTGAATTGGAGAGAGATAGCCACGGCAAAAACGAACCCTAGCTCAATACATCCTCTGAGCTCGTTAAGATCCTCATCGGTGAGGCTATTCCGCCGTGTTTGCTCTGCTTTCTCATCTCAATTGCCCGCGACCGCCATGGAATTCCTGAATTGCGTCTAGAGAGAGAATGAATTGCGTACAGAGAGAGAATGAATTGCGCACAGAGAGAGAATGAGAGGGGTAGTTTGGCCATTTAATGGTTATGAAATATTTTAAAAAGGAGTTAGGGGTTTATTGGTAAAATAGATTTAAATTTATGGACCCCAAGGTAGAATATGAAATGTGGTGTTTTTTTGGATAAATTCCACCTTCTAATAGGGACTTATTGGTAAAAGTCCCATAAATGAATGGTTGAGATCAAGTAGTGGAGAGGATATGTGATGATCCATGTGAACCTTCAATAACGAATGAAAAAATGACACCTCATATATGCTTTTATTATTGTGTGTTCACCACTAAACGGAATCCATCGAATAGATACAGAACAATAAATACAGGGCATAAAACAACCCACCACTCAACGGAATCCACCGAAGAAATACAGGGTTGTGTGTTCACCACTAAACAGAATCCACCGAATAGATACATAACAATAAAAGATGGCACAAAGCTCAACTTTATATTTTTATCAACTCAAATATTCAACTCCCCTACTATTACAATTTGTAGGTTATTTATATCTAACTTGGAACATCCCTCCAAGCTTAGGAATCATCAAAATACTTAACGATAAACCTAACAATTATTTACATACAAATAAGATAGATTATATATTCAATGATTCATGAAACTCTTGAAGTTAGGCAAAATTCGGACGAATATGACTTTCAGACTACCCTCTGGTCAAAGTGCCATAACTTTCCCTACAAAATTCCAAATGTCAATCTGAAAAGTGCATTGAATACTAGATTCATAAGGCTTTACAATGATGTATGTCTTGCTTTGTTTGACTGAACGGGTTGAAAGATACAATCTGTTAAATTTGACTAACATTGTTGAGTGTGTCAAAGAACAACCATTTTGCTCCCGCATCAGTTATAATAATAACAATTGTATAATTAGACATGGCTAAATCCGGGTACGTTTACGGTTCCGACCCGCCGGGTACGGGTCTGAAAAATGAGGAACCAGAACCGAACCGCCAATTGTACGGGTACGGATCCAACGGTTCACGAGTCTTACACGGTTCCGGTTCTGACGGGTCAAATTCGGGTACGGTTCCACGGGTCCGTACGGGTACGGGTCGGCCATGTCTACACACACATATACTTAGACATGGCCAAATCCGGGTCCGGGTACGGTTACGGTTCCGACCCGCCGGGTACGGGTCTAAAAAATGAGGAACCGAACTGCCAATTGTACGGGTACGGGTCTTACATGGTACGGGTCAAATCCGAGTACGGTTCCACGGGTCCGTACGGGTACAGGTACGGGTCGATCATGTCTATGTATAATTAGTGTGAATACCGACTACTATAACTAATAATACTTGTTAAAATAATAATAATAATAATAATAATAATAATAATAATAATAATAATAATAATAATAATAATAATAATAATAATAATAATAATAATAATAATAATAATAATAATAATAATTGTTGATAATACTCATTAGTGTTGCAAATATTTATTATTATACTCCCTCCGATTCAAAATACATGTCATTTTAGAATTAAAAATTATTATTATTAAAATATTTATCTATATTAAAAAAAACAACTTATTAATAATTTTCAACCCCTAAACCCTAAATCTCATTTATACCATAAAAACAAGTTAAGAATATTTAAAATCTGTCTCTGATTTAGAGACAGATTCAACATCTGTCACTAAAGTTTAGAGACAGATTTTGTATCCATCTCTAAATTAGAGACAGATTCAGAATTCGTCTCTAAATTAGAGACATACAGAATTCGTCTCTAAATTGGAGACAGAATCAAAATTCGTCTCTAAATTGGAGACAAATTTTGAATCTGTCTCAACTTTTTGGGTTTGTCTCTAATTTGTCTCCAAATTAGCTACAGACTCCGTCCGTCTCTAATTTGGCTTTTGCTTGTAGTGATAAATAGGCATATATAGAAAGGGTTTATGTGTGCCTTGTGGTGCCAAGAGTGGCTCCCCTTAGGGGAGAGTGAGTTAGAGAGATGTGTACATTCCCGAAGGAGTTGTACACTATTGTGAGAGTATTCAAGAATGTTGAGAAGAATGTGGATACCTCAATTCTTGTAATACTGTTGTGATATGTGGTGTGTCATTGCGAGTTTCTTGATTAAAACTCTTGGTGTTGTAAGGTTGAGAGTGTTAGTATAGCCTACAATTTAGAGAGAGAAATTGTAAGCTTTTGCTTTAGGGAGAATATTCAAGAGTATTGAGGGTAAGAGTCTCTATTTTTGTAATATTAAAGAAATTATAATATTGTTTATAGGTGGAATAGGCTTTAAGCCGAACCACGTAATATTTTGTCTTTTTCTTTGTTTATGTGGGTGTTTACAGTTTGATTTGTTTTGTGCGAATTCTCTTGTGGGAGATCGATCATAACAATTGGTATTAGAGCTTGGTTGAAGAGGGGAATTTCGCATCATCAAAAGTTAGCCCAAAAATTGAAGAAAAAGGTTGCAGATTTTGGTTCGGATTATTTGCAGCGCTGCGGTAGGAAAATTGACGTAGCACTTTCGTTAACCGTTGGATCATGCTGATTTTTGATGTTTAGCTTGGGGACTCATATATCTATGATCTGAACGGTGGAGATCAGATTTTGTGGTTTCTAGCATTGAGAGTCATGTCCGAACAGCAGTAGCAGATTTTGAAGAAATTCACCTGTGAGGAGCCTCCCAACTCCAGGACCTTTAAACTCGTGTCTCAAGCTGGAGGGTCCCCAAAATACTTCTTTCCAAAAAACTTTTCTTTTAGATTACTTGAAAAGCATGACACCCTTTTTTTAAATCAAAATCAAAATAACCCCTCTACCTGGAGGTAATATATAAACCCGCTTTCAAACCATAACCTGTTTAAACATAAACAGTACAAATATACAGGCTTACACCAGCCCACTTTAAAACAAATTAACTCCCAGGTTTAATTACAAAACGACATACTGGAAACCTGTTTATAACAGTTTTATATACAAAACTTTTCCCAAAAGAATACCACCAACCACAACCCCCAACTCCCAACCATAACATACCCTGACAACCCAAAAGATGTCCAAACTCCTCCCCGGCCTCACCGGTCCGGTCCTCCTGTCTTAGCGGGATCTAAAACAATAAAGGGAGAAGGGGTGAGAATAAATCTCAATAAGTTATTATGCATGCAACAATATGCCATATAACATGCAACACATAAATAGGTTGCTCGAATCAAATATGCAACACATACACAGGTTGCTCATAATTGGGAAAACAGTAAATACTTTAAGTTACCTTTTCCACCTGAATAATCAGTCATATAGAACATATAAGTCTCCCAGCTATCTGTAAGGCTTTTGGTCCGATACAGCAGTGGCCTATCCCACATTAGTAGCCAATCCCACATCTGTAACCACAGACGTGCCATGTCACAATATCATGCAACATTCCCAGCTATCTCAAGGCTTTTGGCATGATACAGTTCGGCCAATCCCACGCTACGTGGCCAACAGACGCTCTAAGTCATAGGTATAATGCAATTCAATCACTTATAGAACAAATCTATACTTGATTGTATCCCACTATACCCACAACAACAGTTCATATAATCATTTCCAAGTACGTAAACAGTTACTTGAAATTACATCCACACATTGGGATATCAATATATAACATGTTAATATTAATCATGTCAAACCATTTCCACAGTGCAACTTACCTTGTAAACACTGTTGAACAATGCCAACTAATAACATGGTATAATACTCATGCTCAACAAATAAAGTAGTGCAACACGTATTTAAACACTATGTGCACCACCAACCATGAATATGCTATCATATATGGCCACAATTAATAACAAGTCAGCCCTACATATCCTTGTCGTACTATTACACACCTTCTATAAAGGTTCCATAACATTTTACCAAGTTTTATCAACTTTGGTTCAAGTTCCACAATTGCCTTTCAATCAATTTTAGGACAATATTTAAAGCCCTTCCCCATATCCATTTGGACCATTTAAGGTTCCATTGTATAGTACTAAAGTTATACTAGAATCATAGTTGAAGAGTGCTCAATTATATACTGAGTAGACTAGGTATTCAAAGCTTAGAAAATTGTTCAAAGGCTGCAGGGTAGGGCACGACTCGTGCCCTAGAGCACGACTCGTGCCCTATTACACCCCCACCAGAATCATTCGTCCCCTGTAGGTCACGACTTATCCCAATCAAGCCAAGACTGTCGTACGACTTGATTCAACATGGTCACGACTCGTGCAAAAGGGCACGAGTCGTGCCCAACACCAGCTCCCACGGTTCTTGCTGGGCAACATCAGTAACAAATAAACAACTACCAGTTCCCAGTTCCAGCTACGACAAGGAGGCATAAACCAACTCTAATATCAATATATGAGTTGCACAAAAATCAAACATACTCCCTCCCTGCCATGTAACATGTATAACCACAACCATAACAAATCCAAACCCAATACTAAGGCCATGGATTCACAGTTTAACCCAACTCATTTTCTTTCCATTTCAACATCAAAATAAAATGATCCAACTTTACCAAAGATCATTTATATCACATAATAACATCATTTACTTGGTATGAACAATTATTTGAACAAAACCATAATAACTACCAAAATAGGTCGAAATGAAAATAGGATTTGACCGGCTCTAATTGATCTACTCGCTTGACTGATCAATAATATGCGATCAGAATCAAGAACAAAGCGACGGTTGAATTGATAAGATTTTCCGAAGGTAACCCTAGGTTTATGGAATGAAACGTAGGGGAGAAGATACTGAGGATGAACTTGAAGCTTCTGGGGAGAAAGTTGATATTTATATATCAATTTTACACTTTAGCTCCTCCAGGTTCTAACTTCCTACAATCCACCACCTTAACTTTATATTTACAATCAAGCTCCTCGACAACTTTTTATAACATTTCATTTAAAATTTCAAATGTTATAACTTTAACACATTAATTCCCATGTGATCCATTTAAACGTTATATAATTCAAATTAATTTAATAACATCTAAAATCACAAAAATGGCCAAATTAACCAAATAAACACATAACTAATCCCATTATCAAATAATACATAATATGAGATGCAATGCACCCCACTCCCACGTGCTCCACGTGTGCCCAAAATGGTGCCTGAGTTTAGGGTCGTGACATCACCGTTTGAAGAATATGAATTTCGTGGAAATATCAAAATTGAGGATGACAATGATTCGGTGGAGCCGGTTGTCATGGTGGAATCCAAAACCAGGTATGTGATCAAGAACTTTTGCAAGGGTGCAGATTGTTGGAATTTGGCTCAAGTTTAAGGAGTCAACAAACATTGTCTCACCTGATTCATGAATGTGACGGTTGGCCTTTCAATGAAGACTTTTGGTATTTGTCTATCTAGATAAGGTTTTATGTAAGAGATGTTTTGTGCCGATAAATAGTCATATATAGAAAGGGTTTATGTGCCAAGAGTGGCTCCTCTGTGTACATTCACGAAGGAATTATACACTATTGTAAGAGTATTCAAGAATGTTGAGAAGGATGTGGATACCTCCATTCTTGTAATACTGTTGTGATATGTGGTGTGTCTTTGCGAGTTTCTTGATTAAAACTCGTGGGGTTGTAAGGTTGAGAGTGTTAGCATAGCCTACAATTTAGAGAGAGAAATTGTAAGCTTTTGCTTTAGGGAGAATATTCAAGAGTATTGAGGGTAAGAGACTCTATTCTTGTAATATTAAAGAAATTATAATATTGTTTATAGGTGGAATAGGCTTTAAGCCGAATCACGTAATATTGTGTGTCCTTTTTCTTTGTTTGTGTGGGCGTTTACCGTTTGGTTTGTTTTGTGCAAATTCTCTCGTGGGAGATCGATTCTAACAATCATTTGTTTTTAAATGATTTAATTTTTAGTCTCTTATATTTTATAAATAGGGGAAATTAATTCAAAACTACTCATATTATTTCAATAAAGTAGAAAATATGTATTGGTTGTTTCAATTTGAAATATTCTCTCTCCTCTCTCTCTCTCTCTCTCTCTCTCTAACTCTCTTCCCCCTTTAGGCACATACCCAACACCGTCAATCCCCACCGACGATCACATACCAACGACCGCCACCAAAGAACAATGAACGGCATCCACGAACTCCATACTCGATCTAAATCTGCGTTGTTTAGCAAGATTTAGTTCTATTTCGACTAGATATGTTAACCACCATCTTCACTATCGTTGGTACACCATCACCAGTACATTCATTTATGGCATCCCAAGCTCCGCCTACCATCCTCAGTGCTTCCCCTTTCTCTTTCCCTTCGCGACCTCGACATAAATTGCTGACCTGTCTCCTTTTTCTCCATTCAACATCAAATACTAATTAATAGATTTCTTTATTTGGCTCTAACAGTAACGTAATATTTTTTTTTGTTTTTTTTTTTTTTGGCTCTGATAGATGTCTATAGAAATTATTTTAGCTTCAATAGTTTACTACCTTGGCTATGATAAATGTCTATTAAATTTATTATTTTACTCTAATAGCTGACTATCAGAGTATACTGTCATTTTTTTACTGGGCGCACATGAAGTTGCATTCTGAATTATTTTTGTCCAAGGGTCTATGGGAATTAGAAAAATATCGTTCTTTCTTTAGGAATTAATGTTATGCCTAGAGATATATGAAAAAAAATCTCTCAATTAACTTTGATCAAAATAAAATTTATGCAAATTTAAAAATCACAATAAAATTCTATTAAATGCTTTTGGTTTTAACAGTAAAAAATATCAATAACAAATTTCAACATCTTACTAGGACAATTAAATTGACTTAAGAATGTGTTTAAATTTTAATTAAATTGATCATTGAAATTAAAATGAGACGATTGAATGGAGAAAATATATATATATAGAACCTTTGTTTGCATTCCATTTTTTTTTTTTTTTTTTTTTTTTTGATTTGTCCATAATCATACATATACATATACTTCGTTCGTGGTGAAAAGATAGTCTCATTTTAATTTTATAATCAATCTAAATAAAATTTGATCAAATATAATATCAATGAAAAGTTAATTACTCTCATAAAATTCTAAAAAAAATGTTAAAATTTGATCATATTTGTCATAAACTGAAACTATCTTTTACCCCTTCTCTTATAATGTCCTCTTTCAAGCAACTACAATATATTCCATGAAGTGTGGATTTTTTCTCATTTAATTATTTTTTAAATTTTTATTTACATTTATGTCTTACTGTTCAAACTTTTGCCCATAATGCCCTAATTGTGGGAAATCGCTACACCGTGTAGCGATTTTGACATTTTTAATGGCAAACTCGCCAAACCATTTAGGAGTTTATTTATTTTTATTTCCATTAATTATTTTCTGTAATATTAAAAACCAATTCCAAATATTAAAAAACAAATTCCATGGAAATTAAACTCGCCAATTCAATTAGTGAGTTTAAAGGAAGGTGAACTTGCCAATTCAATTGGCGAGTTTGTAAAAACCAGATTTACACACCAACAGTTCAGTTTACTGTCCATCTGCAAAACATATGTATACACAAACAACAAAACCAACTAACAACAAATATAGAAACATACTAAAACTTTCAAAAAACAAACAAATAGATTACAAAAATATTATAATATACTACAAATATTCATTACAAAAACTACTAAACTAATCAAATCTCACTTCTTCCTTCTTTCATATGTAGATGGAGTGAATTTGTTTACCGGATGTTGCGACCTAGACCCCTTTCTTATGTCAGTCTATCTCTGAAATTCCTCCCTCTGAGGTTGTGTAATGCCCTCAAAGTAAGTTCCACCAGAAGAAGTCGATTTCGGATCGGAGAAGGGCTGGAACGATGCATGTGACGTAGATAGAGGAACCTCAAAGGCACTTCCACTCCCCGAATATTGTCCAAAACCCATAGTGGGTTCAGGGGGAGGGTCTAGCTGGGCACTCCACCCACTCCTACACCTATCCCCCCACCTACTCCCACTACCACTCCTACTAAATTAACTTTGAGTCCACTGTGAGGACCATTCAAATAGACCATCATCCTGGGTCTGGGCTTGAGGCTCTGTTGTGGCTTTGGGTCGATGTGAGGCTCTGGTTGTGGCTCTGGCTCATCATGTAAGTTCATCCCCGGTTATGCCTGTCTGGGTGCACGATGTCCACGTCTACGAGGCTGTCTAGGTGCCACACCCTGGGCGCGATCAACCGGTACTGAAGGTGCTTCAACCTTAAGCCGCTGCTGCTCTCTCACATGCGTGAGAGTGTGTCTGACAACCCTCCGCACCTCAAACCGGGACGGACACAGCGGACTTTGCTGCTCCTCATCCCTAGTAATGTCAGCTTCATTTGTCACATGAACATGATGTAAGTTTTGTACCTGTTTTTATAGCATGAATTATGATAATGAGA
Source organism: Adenophora triphylla var. japonica (assembly GCA_022495995.1). NCBI lineage: Eukaryota > Viridiplantae > Streptophyta > Magnoliopsida > Asterales > Campanulaceae > Adenophora > Adenophora triphylla. The sequence continues at coordinate 126,349 of JAFEMH010004076.1, read as the reverse complement.
CATAATTTAATAATTCGAATCCTCTACATGCACTGGATTTTGGACAAACATGCACGTGATCCTCCTGTAGCAAATCATGTAAGGATGTGTATAATGCATGGCCTGAACCCCCATTTGCCCGTACACCACTTTGTCTCGCCGTTGTTCCCAAGCTGCTATAAATCGCTGGTGTCGGGAACCCCAAACGACATGGCTGTTCCCGCGGCGGTCAACCCTGTGCAACTCCTCCCCTGTGTCACATGGTTCTGGGATCCCCTGCAGCATGCCAAACTGCCTCAACACGCGACCAGGGTGGTGCCACTCTACCTTCTCAAAACAGATCAGAGGGACTCTAGACCTTCAAACAGCCTCTCCCTGACGGCAATAAGTCGGAGTCGTCCGATCTCGTATGGAATCCACACAACCTGATCATCAGTCAAGTACGCTAGTTGGTCTCGATAGCTGCGAAGGTTGTGTGCATTAACATACTTCAGAGATAACCGTCCAATCCACATGAAATTCAATAAATGGAGAAGTATAAGTCAAAAGTTTCAATATGTAGTAGGTGACAATAACATTTCAGATGGAAAACTCGTTAGTAAATGTATACCTGCACCCCAAGGGAAGGTTGCCCTGATCCTCATTTGGCCTAAGAGAAATAGGTTGCGTACATAGCAACCTATCCCATGCTAAAAGTTGTATAAAAAATATATGAAATAATATCAAAACATATGGTTTCAAATAAAAAAAGAAAAAAAGAGAACAACATCATAACGTTTAACTAAAATGTTATAGCATACGTGCAAGTAATATTTAGAAATCCACCACCTTTGGCTAGTGTCGGGGGGTGAGTGGCAGAGCAAAGTTCCCTATATAAAAAGGCTAATCATGCACTACCCCAGCTATACATGTGTATCCTCTCAATATCTCTAAGTAAAGGGATATAAAACAGCTTCACCTTGCTGTTAGTACGATTTGACATCACATTAGCCCCAAGGGCTATCAAAATATAGGCACGCGTATACCTATCAACCAAGTGTGGGGGGAATCAGTGGGAAGGCTACCAAACTCACAAAATTGTGTCCTCAGCCACTTAATCTTTAAACTACTACCTGTGATGTACCCGATTTTTTTTGAAAATCAAACGGAGTCGCCACGCCATTTTTGTTTTAAGGGCCAAAACTTTGAAAAATGCCCGAGATCAGAAATTTAGGTTCGTAGGTCACGTTACGCGTCGGGAAGGACGTTAGTGTGCACCCGGCGCGCCTCGTAAAACGAGTCTTCCAAACATTTGAAATCCTTTGTTGTGTGTGTGTGTGTGTGTGTGTGTGTGTGTGTGTGTGTGTGTTTTGACCAAAATGAGTTGAAACTGAGAAAAACAAAAATGGGGAACTCTTTATAAGACTTTGAAAAATCCCCAAGATTTTTGGTATGATTTTTGGATTGAGTCTTGGCACTCAAAAGATTTTTGGATTTGAAAAGCAATTCTGCCAGAATGAAAGAAGGCAGTTGACCCTTGACTTTGAAATGGACTTAAAGGCTTCAAAACCTCAGAATCTGGGGAAAGTCCGAGAATGAAAGTTGCTTAAAACACCCTAAATAGGATTTATTAAAAGGAACTTTCCATTTTTGAAGTAATTTGGGGGGTAAAAACCTTCTGAAAATCTCAGATGTGAAATCTGGATTTCCAGAAGCTGATGAACTGGACTCTAAAAGAAAAATTGAAAAAAGGAGTTTTACTCACTCAAAAAATAAAATAAAAATATTTCTGGAAAGCTCTGAATGTTATCTACAAAAAGTATTTTGTAGTAAACACCCAATTCCAAGTTTTACTGGGTCCAAAAAATAGTAAAACGGACTGAGGTCTCAGAACAATGCTACTGGACAGCAAGATGTTCTTGAGGGAAAATGTGATTTTTGGGGGACTTGCATCTATGTTCACCCCATTTTCATCCCTAGACTTGATACCACTATTTTTTGTTAAGTGGTTATCATATTCAAGTCATCCTTGGGGAATTTATGGGGTTTAAACATGTCCTTTGCAAAGGGAAAGGGGATATTTTGTAGAAATGAAATTAAAGGGACAAATCAACTAGAGATTTAAAATGTGGACTATTTGAGATGGTCATTCATGAAGATGAACTTCAAGATGACCATCTTGGGTCAAAACTTAAGTTAAACAAGACATCAAGTAGATCCAAGTGAGAAGAACAAGATGAACAAGAAGTTAAAAGAGGATTTTAGGGTTTTGAGAAGGAGGGCTTTACCAATGGTGACACCCTATCTTCCTAGGCTTGGAATTTGACTTGAGGAGTATCAAGATTTGGTGTTTGGCTTGAGGAGTATCAAGGTTTGGTGTTTGGATTTGTGTTTGGAGTGAGATTGGGAAAGATTCAAGAGAAAATGGTGGCAATCTAAGGATTCCCACTGTTTTCTCCCTATTTTTCACCAAAGTGCAGCTTCTATGAGCAAAGTGTCTTGTGTAAACTGAGAGAGGAGGGTTCAATTTATAGCCCTCTCGAAATCTACATACATGTCCGCGCGGAGGGTATCGTCGGCGTGCACCGTTCATCCGCTCTGATCTTGGCTTTTGGACAGGAGGAATATTTTCAGAAAATTCCAGCATTTTGTTTTTCAACTTGCCCAATTCGGATTTTTCCAATTTCTTTTGCTTTTTGAGATTCTTTTCTTGGTTTAACTTTAAATGGCAATCCCCAATTTACCCTCACTTTGTTAGAAAGGTTAGGAATTGTTAGAAATGTTAGTAATGTTAAAACTTTCGTTAATTTTCTAACGAAAATACTAACGGCTCAAATTGGAGCACTTACAGTAGCCCCTCGGCGACGGCGCTTTCGAAGGAAGCGGGGTCGTCGATAAGAGTAAGGCTCCATATTTGGCAGGATGATCAAGTGATCGAGTGGCTGAACCTATTTAATAGGCTACCTACGTATCCTTGAGAGGAATCAAGCCAGCCGTAGTTCGGGCCTTTGACCCTAAGATTTGACTATTTTTGGGAAAGTCGCCCTAAGATCTGACTATTTTTGGGAAGTCGCCCTATGATCTGACTATTTTTGGGAAGTCACCCTATGATCTGACTATTTTTGGGAAGTCGCCCTATGGTTTGACTATTTTGGGGAAGTCGCCCTATGATCTGACTATTTTTGGGAAGTCACCCTATGGTTTTGGTTTGTCGAATTAGGGGATGATTGCGTTTTATCGCTTTTCCTAGTGTTGTGTGTGATAGCGTTTTAGGTGCCTCAAACCTTAATGATGGAGTCTTAGGTGCCTTGAACCTTGATGATGGCGTCTTAGGTGCCTCGAACCTTGGAGATGGCGTCTTAGGTGCCTCGAACCTTGATTTGAAATGATTTCCCTTTGACGGTTTGGGATGGATGGTCCTTTGGTGGATTTTAGTTCAGGAATATGAACCTAAATGGGGACTTAGTTCAGGAGTATGATTCTAAATCGAGGTTTTGTTCAGGAGTATGAACCTAAATGGGGACCTAGTTCAGGAGTATGATTCTAAGTCGAGGTTTTGTTCAGGAGTATGAACCTAAATGGGGACCTAGTTCAGGAGTATGATTCTAAGTCGAGGTTTTGTTCAGGAGTATGAACCTAAATGGGGACCTAGTTCAGAGTATGATTCTAAGTCGAGGTTTAGTTCAGGAGTATGAATCTAGATGGGGACTTAGTTCAGGAGTATGATTCTAAGTCGAGGTTTAGTTTAGGAGTATGAATCTAAATGGGGACTTAGTTCAGGAGTATGAACCTAAATGGGGACCTAGTTCAGGAGTATGATCCTAAGTCGGGGTTTCGGTTCAGGAGTATGAACCTAAATGGGGACCTAGTTCAGAGTATGATCCTAAGTCGGGGTTTCAGTTCGGTGAGTATGAACCTAAATGGGGACCTAGTTCAGAGTATGATCTTAAGTCGGGGTTGAGGGAGACTGTTTGAGGGCATTCTCGCGGGGAAGATTAGAGTTTATGATGATTATCGGGAAAAAGGGTGACCGTGTTGGTCAAGCGGGTGGACCTAGGGTAGGCCGCCTACGTATCTGAGAGTGGGAATCAAGCCCGGACGTAGTTCGAAAGTTCTTTGGGGATGGTCTGATGGTTTGACGGTATTCGGGAGTCACCCGAGGTTTGACCGTTTTTGGGAAGTCGCCCTAAGATTTGACTATTTTTGGGAAGTCGCCCTAAGACTTGACTATTTTTGGGAAGTCGCCCTAAGACTTGACTATTTTTGGGAAGTCACCCTAAGATTTGATGATAATGTTCTTTTAGAAAAGTAGTTGACTAAGATATGCTTTCATACTGTCTGTGCTTACTGTAGATGCCGGAAGGACCGAGGCTTCGGCGATGTTGATGAAGAGTTGTTGGGTTGCGGTTTCGCCGACGATTTGCCGTCTTTGGAGGCATTTTGACTCGAAGGAGGAGTTTGGTCCGAGCCCGCATCTTCCGGTGATCGTCGACCTTGTAGAAGTTGTTGAGCTTGTCTTCACATTGGGACTTCTTGCTTTTGAGAACTTTGTGTCTCTGACCGATTTGCATTTGAGAACTTGGCGTCTCTGACCGATTTGCATTTGAGAACTTGGCGTCTCCGACCGATTTGTATTTTGAGAACTTGGCATCTCTGACCGAATTGTATTTGAGAACTTGGCGTCTCTGACCGATTTGTATTTTGAGAACTTGGCGTCCCTGACCGAACTGTATTTGAGAATTTGGCATCCCTGACCGATTTGCATTTGAGAACTTGGCGTCTCTGACCGATTTGTATTTGAGAACTTGGCGTCTCTGACCGATTTGTATTTTGAGAACTTGGCGTCTCTGACCGAATTGTATTTGAGAACTTGGCGTCTCTGACCGAACGGTAGACACTGGAGGTGGTCTTCATTGGGGGCTGTTTTCATCCATTTGTGGACATTGGAGGTCGTCTTTAGCAAGTTGCAGATGCCGGAGCTTGTCTTTGCCAAACTGTAGATGCTGGAGGCTGTCTTCATCCATTTGTGGACATTGGAGGTCGTCTTTGGTGAAGATCATCCTTGCCGAAAAGGGGGATTTGATTTCACGTTTGAATTCCTGCATTCGTTAGTGAAGAGGAAGATGCATATATGACATTCATGATGACAGATGCATGCATAGAGTCAAAAATGATTGTGAGAGTATCACTGCATATGTGTGCGAGATGATGCATTTACTTGCTTTCGAAGATGCACTTAGCCTAAGCTTTTGGCAGGGAATTTATGATCTTCAATCACTTAGGATTTTTCCTATTGATTCAAGTTTTGTGCATGCTACATGAGCCCTTGGGAGATTTTTGTGGGGATGCATGGTGATGAGAGGGGATGCATTGGGATGTATGTGTGCCGGAAACTGTTTGGAGCAGTTTTGAGCAAGTGGTGAGAGCCCTCGATCGCGATTTAAACAGCGGTTGTTGATGAGGTTTTGTTAACAGTATCACATGGACCTCAATTTTGATGAGATTGGATTCGGATCCCGGGTCTTGATTGGAATTTTCTCTCTCAATCTTGGTCATTTGAAGCTGATGCTGACAGGCGCTAGGGCACGTTGATATGAGTGAAGCTTCTTTCATTTGGGTGAGCTGTGACCTCGGCCGAAACCTTGTTCGGAGAATGGTTTGATGAAATTACTAATGCAGGGAGAAACCCAGATCTTAAATCCCGATGCTACGGGAAGCTGCTATGTACCAAGTTCTGAAGCTGAAAATCTAGTTGTTGATGTGACTAGACCTTTCTTGTGACTTGATAAAATTCAGATCCAAAGGACCAACTTGACAAAGCCCCCGGATCCTATTAAATCGAGGAAAGATCCCTTCTTTGGCAAAGCCTCGGTCTGAAGAACTGAGTAGGCAAAGTCCAGATTTTAAAGAAGCGACTCGGCGAAGCCCCAATCTTATAACCTCGTTGTCATTAGCAGAGTCCCAATCTGATTGGTAATGCAAAGCAATCCTGAAAATAATCTGACAAAGATTGAATCTATCTCGTAGTGAAGAACCCAATGAGGACCCAAAGATGACTATAGGAGCCCCAGCTTGAAGAGCTGATACATGAAAACCTGGGAGAACCGCTTCGGCAAGCCCCAGCGTGAAGAAATTCAGAGCGGTCTTATTGCAGACAGAGTCATTATGTGGCCGAGGAGGCACCCATCTTTTCAAATCTTAGTCAACCAGTTACTGGACAAGACTCAGAAACGTTTACGTGCAGGGGCACGTCTTTCGAAAAATGGGAATGAATCCCGATTTTGTGTATACACACTTGCTTTGGGTTTGACTCTTTTGAGATAGTATAAGCATCACAAGGTGTGGAAAAGTGTATGGAAGCCCCTGTAGACAGAAAGACAGTGTTTGGCTCTATTTTCCTATGATGTAGAAAGAGAAGACTTGTCGAGACACTTGAAAACTTGTCTTATTCGTGATGATCACAAAGCTGCTTAAAACCCTTTGTTAATGTTCGGGTTATTCAAACACTAAATTTGATATGAAAAAATATTTTGATTAATCACAGGGAGAAAACCAACTGATATCGAGAATCAAGCTCGGAAGGGCGGAAAGTGTATAGGGATAATCCTTGATGAGAACGGATTTTTTTTTTTTTGAAATTTGTTTGTGATTTCGACCGGACCATTTCTGGTTGCCTACGTTCCCTCCATTATGAAGAGCTCAGGTCGCCGTAGTTCGGGCTTATCCCAAATGAAGAGAGAATGAGTGTGAAAATTCAAGACTTTGAGGTTCTTTTGGGAATTTGAGGATTGGGGATTCGAATAACATATCCCCTTAGAGTGTCCATGAAAGACACGGATGCGAAGCCCCAGTGGGACATCCACGGCAAGTGTTTGCGGAGGAGAAATGAAATATGCTCACATGAAGTGTCGAAGGGAAGGATTGAATTTGCACAATCTTTGATTGAGGATCATTTGAGCCGAGATAGATTTGGCTCCAATTTAAGCAAGCAATGAAGCATTAATTTGATTTAGCTCCTGAAGATACTGGAATGAAATTACTATCTGGTAAGGATTGTAGCTGGGTTTCCGGGCTTCGATCGGCCATTGGGTGATTTGGGAAATTATGACCTCTTAAGATGAGAGGTCGACTGGGCCTTTTACTGACTGAACCTCTAAAGATGAGAGGTTGGCTTGTAGGGACGTGTTTGGGAAATCTATGGCGGGGAAGATTGATTGCCTCTAAGAATGAGAGGTCAAATTTTGACTTTGGCCAAAGGCGAGGGTAATGGTAATGGGAATATCCTCTAAAAGCTAGAGGATGGCTTAGGATTGATTTAAGGTAATGGTGAGTGGAAGTCCAAGCTATCGAGAACTTTTTGCGAACTTGCGAGAATTCGGGCTCCTTTTTGATCATTGGAGAGCTTCTTGAGAAGCTCGGGGACTCTTCTTTGAATTGTGAGGATCAACGAGTCCTTTTTTTTTTTTTTTTTTTTAAGTTCTTGCTTGAACTTTTCTATTTCTTTCTGTTTGTTTTGCTTAAACTTTTCTCTTTCTTTTTTTCTTCTTTTTTTTTTTTTAAGGCCTCCTGAGACGTTGAGGATTCTTGCTGAATTGTGAGGATTTAAAATCCTTCTTTTGATAACTTGGAAGGCCTCCTGAGAAGTTGAGGATTATCTTTGTCCTTCCCTCATGGCTTGAGATATTTTGCGCATTGCCGACTCTCGAAGCTAACTTCTTGGGCTTGCTTGGACTTCTCTTAGCATGGAGCACAGGTGATGGCTAAACAGGGTTTCAAAACATGCCGATCTTGAAATGAAAGGATATTGTTTGGTGAGGGTAAGGTAATGGCTTTCCTATGGGTGAAAGGCTTCAGCCGCAATCCCTACAGGATGACCTAATTAAGTCTTCATTGCTTGCTTAAGCTTTTAATGAGAAGAGATTTGTGCAAATTCATCGAGCAACGAAATGACGAAGATGATGTGAGCATATGAGATGCAAGAGGGGGAGTTGGTAAGCCCCAATTTGAGAAGGATATCAATTGACTTTCTCACTCCAATTAATTTAAATATTAATCATTTCAAAGAATTAGTGGTTGAGCAGCACAAGTGATCATCTAGGATAAAACCATTTCAATTAAGTGTAACGTGGGTGCGCAAGTGATGTCTCGAGTCTAGCAAGAAAAGAAGAAAGACTTATATATATATATAAATTTTAAATGATAGTTAAGCTATCTTTCCACAACATTCGAGGTGGACAAAACCGACAAGTGTCCAAGATGGACTTAGGTGAAAGAAAAATACTAGAACCTACGAAGGTTGACTAAAAGACTATTTTAGAGATAGGTAGCCGCTCTTTGCTGTTGGACCATGCATCTATTCTTCGACGCTAGAGACGGGAGCTATCGCAGGTCTTCCCATCCGGACTTCTTTGTCAGCTTCCTCAATCCAACCATTTTCCTTGCCTGTGATGACTGGTTTATTGACCTCGCAAAGGGGTGAGTCAAATTCCATTATGTTCCCAAGTCTTGAACCACCAAACTCGACCATGTTGACATTTGGGTTGTTGTTTCTAGGGAATGGGTTACTGATAGTATTGGGTCCTTCAGGCACCTCTAACCTCCCTTGTTCAATCAAACTTTGGATTGCCTTTTTCAGGGGGACGCAATCATCCGTCGGTGCCCATGGTGCGATGAAGGCACAATGCTTGGAGGTATCCAAAGGAGCATTGGAGTTTCTAGGCTGATAATTTTCCAAAGGCCAGAGCAAACCCTCTCTCACCAAACCTCTGAAGATATCACTCAAAGGCATCCCAAAGTTTCCCAAGTTTTGGAGCCGGGATCTGGATGCATCAGGTTTCTTGGGAACAAAGAAAGTGGCATTGTTACAGTCCTGTCCCGCATAGCTAATCACTTCTTTACCTTTTGGTTGGGCAGGAGCTGTGTTGGAGGTGGAAGAAACCCGGTATTCGTAGCGAGTGCGACGGCCGGCGATTGTAAGCCTTTTCGAACTTAGCCCCGGAATTAACCATTGCACGCAAGTCGGCGTAGGGGAAGTGAGCGAGGGAAGCTCTCAAATGCGGCTTCAAGCATGACCGAAAGATGTCTAATCGCTCCTCATCGAGAGGGAGGAATGGCCATTTCACTAAGCTTCGTGTTCCACCTTTTATAGAAATCCCCAATATTCTCATCGTGGCGCCGCACCGTTGTCCGCAGTCAACTCTGTTTGTTTCCCATTCCAAGTTGGCTTTATACTTATCTCGTGAAAGTACCGGTAACTGCTCCCAAGTAGCCCTAGCTTCAGTGCCGCAATCGGAAAAACCATTTCAAAGCTCCCGACTTCAAAGAGAGATCAAGTAGTCGGCCCAACCGCCGGTTTGTGCATCCCTTAGCTTTCATTGCCAAAGTATAGGTATCCAAGTGAGTTTTAGGGCACGCACTTCCATCAAACAATTCAAGATTGGGCATCACAAACTTGTGAGGCGGGGGACAATCGAGTCGGGATCCGTTGGCCGAAAAGCAAGTGTTCTTTTGGCGGTCAATTCGGCAATCTGCGCTTTCATTTCCTTGTGTTGCTCCATAAACCAAGCCAATTGGGGATCCAAAGGTGGAGCGGGAATGCCCGAACCGATATTTGAGCTAGGAAGAGGACTAGCCGTTGGTGGTGCATTGGTGGAAGGAATACCATATCCGGAGCATAGGTGAAAACTGTCTTTGGCCCAAATTACCACAGGGAGTGTAGGTAGGAGCTTGGGCAAAGGGATAGAACCCGGCGACTTCTTTGTTGGCTTCCAATCGACAGAGAAGATGGAGGCAGATCTGAGGTAGCCGGATAGCTCGGATTTCCGGAGTGAGGCCCATAAGTAGGCTTAAGTGCGGGCTGTTATCCCTGGTTGTTGAATTGCATGGCTGGTTGTGGCAAGGATGCATAACCGGGAGGATCTTGTGGTCTGGTGATTACGATGAAACTGGGATGGGGGCTTGGTAACCCATTGAACCCCGAGTGGAAGCCGTGTGAGGAGCGGTGAGCTAGCATCATTCGAGGGGGACTCATTGTTGCCCGAACCAAACCGTGGTGGTATCCCAGTTATTCTTTGTGAAGGTCCGGATTGATTGGTCCCGAACTGAGGTGGGATCCCCATTTGTTGTGGCATTCCGGGGTAGCCCCAAGCATGAGAAGACATCTCGTACTGATTTCGTCCCCACTGAGGAACTGGGAATTGGCTCGTCCCTTCAGGCTGCGTGGATCCAGTGGTCTGCAATTGGGAGCCCGACCCGAGATCGAGGAGCATGGGCTCTGGTGGTAGTACCGTGGGAGGCCGGTGGTGGCATCCTGGAGTAGTCGGGTTGACCAAGAGCGGGATTGAGGTCTTCCTCTTCTTCCACAGTGAAGGTGCCGTCTGGGTTGAGACTGGCGGCCAATCCATGGCTTTTGATAGCCTCCATAAGGCTGTTAAGCTGTGCTTCCTGTCGCACTCTCATCTGTTCGGCTAACCGATTCCATTGCGGTTCTGTTTGAGGAGTCCCGGGAGGCGGAGTGGTGTTGTCCCCATCATTACCGGCCGACGTAGACATTACGAAACTGGAGTCGAAGCAAACGGTGAAGCCGATGATGCACTTGATTCTTCCCAACCGATCGACGGTGACCCTAAGTGCCCGAAACCAAGCTTTGTGCGGAGGCTGCGGGGAAAGACACGAGGTTCGGATGGTGGGATTTGAAGGATGGTAAGTGTTTGGGCTTTGGGCTCATGCAACATGCAGTTATTTGTTTACGTTTACTTAAAACATGTTTTCTTAACCTAATCGGTTGGAAAAGATTGCTCTTCTTTTCGCAAACTACTCGGATCTGGATCGGTGGGCCCCCGTCACTACGTCTATAAGCCCCTCGTATTCCACTGTATTTCGACCTCCCAGGGTGGACAGCCCCGGGCGAGGGTCCTATAGGGCAAGCGGGTCCCACCGACCGAAAGAAAAATGATCCTAGAAGTCTGGCGGGTAATCCAGTCTTAATGAGCATTCGATGTAAATTACGGATAAAGCTGACGTCAAAGTCAAGATCATGTCTGAGGGCTCGACAAAAAGTCGGCATGATTTGGACTGATAAGCGTCCACAATTGATCTTGATTTGTCGTCAATTAGGCCGTAATTAGGCATGGAATAATCATTAATCCTTGATGACTCAGTGTCAATGCTGGGAGTCAGTGTATAATTTGTGCCAGTCAGAGCCGAAGTCAAGGCGCCGGCCAATATCTTGGTCAAAGTCTGCGGCGAAAAACCGGCAGAACTTCGACTGATTAGGGTCCCCGAAAGATATTGAGTCGGTGTGCCGACAAAGGCTTGAAAGGAAAGGTCTATACACAGGCAGGGCATGACACAGACCAGACTAAAAACCAACCGGGTCTCGGACAAAGTGTGTCACGGACAAGTGCATGGTCGACACGAGGCTCCATGGGATGTTTGGGTAGTCCTGTGCTTGCACCGAGAGGCGTAATAAGACCAAACGGGCCGCGACAAGGATTTCCCCGGGTTAGGGACGTAGTGTGCAGTGTAAGGTCACGTGCGCGTAGTGTGCAAGCAGTCTATCTTCTTTTTCTGAGTAAAATAGAAATTTTCGCATGTGTCTTAAAAAGAATGATGCATGATTTTATTTTTTTTGAAAATTTTCTTTTTTTTTTGAATTTTTTTTTTTGAAATTTAATGAACACATAAGCATATAAGCACAAAAATTTCGACAGTTAGGGACATGATTCCGACAGTCAAAATTTTGACTTTTTCTGAGGCGGCCAAAACAACACGAAAATGTGCAAACCCGATACACACACACAAAAACAAACGATTTCAAATGCCGGGACGGAAGTTTGACCCTCAAAAGCTTTTTTTTTTTAAAACAACGATACCGGTACGTGGGATTGTTAAACCACAATTTATCCCCGACTCGTGTTAGGAGGCGATAACGGGAAGTTTAATGGTTTCCACCAATATACCAAATATCATTTTTTTAGAAAAAGCTTATTAAATCCCCAGCGGAGTCGCCACTGTGATGTACCCGATTTTTTTTGAAAATCAAACGGAGTCGCCACGCCATTTTTGTTTTAAGGGCCAAAACTTTAAAAAATGCCCGAGATCAGAAATTTAGGTTCGGAGGTCACGTTACGCGTCGGGAAGGACGTTAGTGTGCACCCGGCGCGCCTCGTAAAACGAGTCTTCCAAACATTTGAAATCCTTTGTTGTGTGTGTGTGTGTGTGTGTGTGTTTTGACCAAAATGAGTTGAAACTGAGAAAAACAAAAATGGGGAACTCTTTATAAGACTTTGAAAAATCCCCAAGATTTTTGGTATGATTTTTGGATTGAGTCTTGGCACTCAAAAGATTTTTGGATTTGAAAAGCAATTCTGCCAGAATGAAAGAAGGCAGTTGACCCTTGACTTTGAAATGGACTTAAAGGCTTCAAAACCTCAGAATCTGGGGAAAGTCCGAGAATGAAAGTTGCTTAAAACACCCTAAATAGGATTTATAAAAAGGAACTTTCCATTTTTGAAGTAATTTGGGGGGTCAAAACCTTCTGGAAATCTCAGATGTGAAATCTGGATTTCCAGAAGCTGATGAACTGGCCTCTAAAAGAAAAATTGAAAAAAGGAGTTTTACTCACTCAAAAAATAAAATAAAAATATGTCTGGAAATCTATGAATGTTGGCTACAAAAAGTATTTTGTAGTCAACACCCAATTCCAAGTTTTACTGGGTCCAAAAAATAGTAAAACGGACTGAGGTCTCAGAACAATGCTACTGGACAGCAAGATGTTCTTGAGGGAAAATGTGATTTTTGGGGGACTTGCATCTATGTTCACCCCATTTTTATCCCTAGACTTGATACCACTACTTTTTGTTAAGTTGTTATCATATTCAAGTCATCCTTGGGGAATTTATGGGGTTTAAACATGTCCTTTGCAAAGGGAAAGGGGATATTTTGTAGAAATGAAATTAAAGGGACAAATCAACTAGAGATTTAAAATGTGGACTATTTGAGATGGTCATTCATGAAGATGAACTTCAAGATGACCATCTTGGGTCAAAACTTAAGTTAAACAAGACATCAAGTAGATCCAAGTGAGAAGAACAAGATGAACAAGAAGTTAAAAGAGGATTTTAGGGTTTTGAGAAGGAGGGCTTTACCAATGGTGACACCCTATCTTCCTAGGCTTGGAATTTGACTTGAGGAGTATCAAGATTTGGTGTTTGGCTTGAGGAGTATCAAGGTTTGGTGTTTGGATTTGTGTTTGGAGTGAGATTTGGAAAGATTCAAGAGAAAATGGTGGCAATCTAAGGATTCCCACTGTTTTCTCCCTATTTTTCGCCAAAGTGCAGCTTCTATGAGCAAAGTGTCTTGTGTAAACTGAGAGAGGAGGGTTCAATTTATAGCCCTCTGAAATCTACATACATGTCCGCGCGGAGGGTATCGTCAGCGTGCCTTTGTTCATACGCTACTGATCTCTTGGCTTTTGGACAGGAGGAATATTTTCAGAAAATTCCAGCATTTTGTTTTTCAACTTGCCCAATTCGGATTTTTCCAATTTCTTTTGCTTTTTGAGATTCTCTTCTTGGTTTAACTTTAACTGGCAATCCCCAATTTACCCTCACTTTGTTAGAAAGGTTAGGAATTGTTAGAAATGTTAGTAATGTTAAAACTTTCGTTAATTTTCTAACGAAAATACTAACGGCTCAAATTGGAGCACTTACACTACCATCAAATGTTGCATCAGGTGGAACAACACCTAGAAGCTCCGCACATAAGACCTGCCAATCTGGAAGCACGGGCAGACCTGAATCGGTAATGGGTAACCCATCAATCGGCAACCTCGACAGCATCCCGATATCCTCTAATGTGATGGTCATCTCACCAACAGGGAGGTGGAATGTATGGGTTTCCGGACGCCATCTCTCAATCAACGCCTCAAATAATGCTCAGTCATACTGCACTCTCCCGATGAAATGAACTCCTAACCACCCAACCACTGCTAATCTCTCCTGGATAACGGGAGCTATAACATCTGGCACGGTAGCACCACGACGAAATGATAAACTCGAAACGTCACGATTTGCCCAAACATATCGGGCTCGGTGGGAGTGTTGTAAAGTCAACACGGATGGATCAAAGGGCCCATGATCAACAAAAGTATCCATCTGTTAATCAAAACAACACAAACACAAATATTATTTTGACAAATCAAATACTCTAGGAAGTGTTATGTTCACAAATCAATACTCTAAATTCATTTGACAAATAAAATGAATAACTATGTTTAAAACCAAAAATAATCATTTCATTCGGTCACTATCATCAGATCATTCTCTTCTATTTATCTTGTTCACCCTCAGAAACTACTCTGTCCTCCCAAAGACAATTTAGAACATAAAATGAAACCTCATTTTTGGGACGATCATGAACAAACAAACACTCATTTGTAATGGAGAGAGTACATAGAAACATGGCCACTTTGTCTTTCGATACTTATTGTTAAGGCTAGTTGATCCCATATCTATCTGCTTAAGCTTTTAGACGAGTTGGTAACTTAACGATTATATCATATCCCCATATTAAGAGAATTACCAATCAGTAAAGTTGAAACAGCAGAACTGAAGAAAAAAGGGTTATTCACTAGTGATCATTCAAGTACTTCAAACCAAAAATGTACCTCGAAGCTGCAGATTGAATAATTGGGCAAGGGACAGAGGGAGCTACCGAGCTCAATTGTGTATTCTAAATTGATAAACCACTTCTTACATTCCTAGATACACCAAATCCACCTCTCAAAGCTTATAATTCACATAGAAAAAAAAAACATATATGAACAAAAATATCAGTAATTTGTTAAAAACAATCAATGCCCACATCAACTAGACTAATTAATCAACTTAAATCCATAACATAATACAGAAACCATAGAAAAAATCAATCAAGAACGCATCAAAACATACAAAATTCGTTCAATTTAAACCTAAAATGACCAAATTCAAACTCAAACCTAAATTCTAAATTCACAAACACAACTCATTCTAATCTTCAAAAAAATGAAAATATGGGAAAGAGAATGAAAACTTACTGTAAGTACCCAAATCCGGATCGTCCAAATCCGTCAGAAAGTTAACTGAAATCCGTTAACTGGCCCGCTCCAGGTTAACCGGAACTCGTTAAACTCCCCGTTGCCGTGCCAACGAGACGTCCCGGGACTGCCCCGTGCATCCCGACGTCAAAGCATACTTAACACGTGTCATCTCACGTAAAAGTATGGCTTTCCCTGAAAAACGCACTTTCCGGCACTTTTCGGGAGCGTTTCGGACATTTTCCGGACAGTTATTTTAAAAAATGGACAAAACCGACACCCGGGAACAAACTCCCACAAGGCTGGTGACTCACAGAGCACGTGGCAGCCATGCCACCTCCCTCTAGTCACTCTTCAATCATAAATCAAGCTGAAATGACCAAAATATCCTTGAAATTCAGTCAAAATCCGGCCGGACTCCCTGTGCAAACTTTCTGAAATTGCCAGCAAGCCCCTCAGAATTCCAAAATACCACAAATCCCCCTGGATTCAGTTCAAGTCCGTCCGGACTCCTACTGCAATTTTCACCTATAAATAGAAATGGCTGTCAAAGCCAAAAGGAGGAACTTTTTTACCCCAAAATTCACCACACCCCACGGCCAAACTGATTTTCACCCCTTCCGAGCTCCCGTTCTGTCTCGATTCGCGTGAAACCTTCGTATTTCGATCAAATACGCCCCTTACCACTTCGAAACAACCTTTCGAACTACTTTTCGTGTCCCGTACACACCTTTCGAGCCAAAGGAGTCGACCCTAGCCATAGGTATAACTCCCTCTCTCTAAATCTCTCGTTTTATCTCGGTTTACGCGCCAGTCGCTACAACCGTTTCGAACAGCGTTATCAAAATGTAGACGCCTCCGTCTAACGGGGTCCGATACGTTTTAGCCCCTCGATCCTCTTCTCTTTCCGTAAGAGAAGTAATCACGGGTTAAAACGGCGTTCCGACCCCGTTCCGTTTACTTTTATGTCATTTACCAATTCCGGATCGATCGATCCATTGATCGTCATTTAATTTCTGTCATTTACAATTCCGAGTCGTTTGACTCGTCGATCGTCATTTACAATTCCGAGCCGATTGGCCTCGTTGATCGTCATTTACGATTCCGGATCGTTTGATTCCGTTGATACCGCACTTTAAATACTGTCATTTACAAAGTCCGACCCGTTTGGATCGTGATAGTATTTACTTTTCAAAGTCCGAGTCGCAACCCGATTCGTTGATCGCATATCATTTAATACGCATTTTTCCCGTAAAAATCGTTAACAATGTAATGCCCGGTTCAAAACCGGAGTTCGTCCTTCGAACTCTCTTTCAAAACGCGCGAAATGACGTTCGGCCTCCGAACGCTCATCTTCAAACTAAAAGCCGCCATTTGACACTTCAAATCATTTAATACGCATTTTTCCCGTAAAAATCGTTAACAATGACACGCCCGGTTTAAAAAACCGGAGTTCGACCTTCGAACTCCATTTCAAACTCAAAATCGACGTTTGCCACGCAAACGCTCATTTCAAACTCAAAGTCGACGTTTGCCACGCAAACGCTCATTTCAAACTCAAAGTCGACGTTTGCCACGCAAACGCTCATTTCAACTCAAAACCGACGTTTGTCATTCAAACGCTCGTCTTTTCAAACAAAGTCACCTAATCAACGTTTGTCATTCAAACCAAGATTAAGCTTGTCATTCAAGCCCCCATTTCAAAAGACACACACACACACACACGCACATTTTCGAGAAAGGTAGAAAGACTCGTCATGCGAGGCGTTTCGGGCGATCTCGTAATACTCTACCCGAAACGTAACGTGACCTCCGAACCTAACAATCTCTGGTACTCAAAGCTTTTTACTCGTTTTTGCTACCAATAAAAATGATCCCCCGTTTTCAAAGATTTTTACTCGTTTTTGCTACCAATAAAAATGATCCCCCGTTTTCAAAGCCTTTTCCTAAGTTTTTGCTACCAATAAAAATGACACCATTTTCTAAAAGCCGTTTCTCAACGTTTGGGCTCAAAATACAAAAACCGCGTGGCGATTCCTCATTTTTTCCTTCCCATGAAGTGAGGTCTCAGACACCAACCCCCCGCGAAAGACAACCGCCTTTCGCATCGCGCGAAATCCGGGTAATTTCAGTTGGCGACTCCGCTGGGGAAAAGATACTTTTTTCAAAACTACCGTTGTTTTCTAAAAAGCCTTCCGTGGGTCAAACTTTCGTTTACCCTTCCTCGTTTTCGTGTGCGTGTGTTACTTTAAACCTCGAACGGTTTTTTCAAAGACATTACATTGTCAACTTTTCAAAATCTTACCATGTTTGTGCATCCCCATTCATGTTTGATTTTCATGCTGTCCTTTGAACTGTGCATTATAAATTCTTTAAGACACATTCTGAAAAAATCTCTGTTTTACTCAGAAAAGGAATTTTAGTGACCGCACACTACGCGCACTTGCTGTCTTGGAACACCGCACTTCATGTGCACTTGCTGCCTCGGTACACTGCACACTACAACCCCTAACCCGAGATGGCCTTATCAGTTGCACCCCGATTGGTCTGCCAGACACCTTTCGGGGGCGCACGGGGTCGTCCCAAACATCCCATCCTAGCCCGTGTAAGCCATGCACCCTTTGTGTCACACTTTGTCCAAGACCCCGGTTGGTTTTTGGCTTAGCGCGTGTCATAAAGCCTAAGTGTATGTTTTTTACGCCGGGCCCCGCTCCGAGTCAAGCTCGAGAGTTTGAGACCAAAGGTCGTTCCTGACCCAAAGTCTCGCGCTCTTCAGCCTTGACTTTAACGCGGAGCTCTGCCGAAAAATATACCCGAAGGTTCAATGTGACGCCGTGTCACCAAACCTCGTCGTATGTACTGTGCCAGCCACAACTCGGCCAACGCCAAAAGCTAAGGTCTCTCGCACAAGCGAGTCAGGAGAGGTCATGCCCAAATTTTGGCACGATCCCCGCCTTAACTTAAGGACGATGACTTCGAATGTGGCCCGTGCGTCACATACGTTGAAAGTTTGCGTGATCAGCTAGCCTTAAGTTCACTTTTTCGTTTGTCGGTGGAACTCGCTTGCCTTATAGGACCTCGCTCGGGATTGTCCGTCCCGAGAAGATGATCTACAAATGGAAACGAGGGGCTTATAAGCGTAGTGACGAGATCCACTGATTAGAGCTCTAGGATTAGTTGCGAAAAAGAAGACCCGCTCTTTTCCAACCGATTAGGACTCTGAGAAAACGCGCTTTAAGTAAACATTAATCGGTAACTGCACATTGCACAAGCCCGAAACCTTGAGGCAAATACCCTTTTCCGAAGCCTAAACCCTTCCTTTCATTCCCTATAGCGAGCAGAAAGTGGTTCAGATTTCCGGGTCAGCGCCTTGCCAGAATCACAGTAACGGCAGCGTCAGACAGTTCTTCGGTTCCCTCAGTTCCCTCAGCCAGAATTTCCGACATGTCTAGTTCACCGAGAAATCGTGACGGGGAAGGACCCCCGCCACCGGCAACAGATATGACATTGGAAGAAGCCATTCGGGCTTGTGAGGTCCACAAGAGGCGAAGAAGATCGGCGAGAATTTCGTAGTACGGCTTACGAATGAGCGTGGTATAGCGGCTATCCCTCGGTCGAGACGGTACTTTTGTCACAGTCGAGGATGACGATTCCCGAAACCCGGTTCACGAAGCCTTCAACCGAGGTTCCTCCCCCGCCAACTTACGGGATGCCTTCCAACCAAGGAAACGGCCGACCTAGGCTCCACATTTCTACTTCTCGGGGCAACCACTGTCATTTTTGGCCGGCCAGGTGCTACTCCTATCACTCAATACCACCGGCGCACTTTGGACCATCTCGAGATGCCAATATCCCTCAATACCCTCCGGGTTCGTCCCGTTGCCTATACACGAATCCACTAAACACCGGGGATAAACCCGTCTGATTCGAAAAGGCTCCCATATATCCACATATATCAAGCCTTCCACCTCCAATCACTACCGCTCACGTGGTAGCACCGGCGCCGAGCCTCACAGTCCACCAGCTTGGACTGACCTTAGCTGGATGGTCGAGCGGATGAAAGACACGAAAGCCACCATGAGCGGCTCAAAGCAAGAAACGCTCGAATCCGCGAGATCAGGGAATGGTCACGCCTCTCCTGCCAAGTTCGAGAATGCGGAGATGGACCGATTCGATGGAACCGAATGTCCTCAAACGCACGTCGACACCTACGTTCTAGGCATGAGAGCAAAAGGAGCAACCCTCCGGCAAATGGCCGACCACTTCCGGCATACGCTCAAAAGTTCGGCGTTACGATGGTTTCGAGGGTCAAGCTGCGAATCGTCACACTGGGATGAGATTAGTAACATCTTTACGGAACGGTACCGATCCAACTTAGAGTGGGAAACAAGTCGTGAGGACTTAATCACCGCGAGCGAAGCGGATGAAAGTGTTGGGGAATTCTACAAGAGGTGGAGTGGAAACTCTCAGAGATCATGGAGCCACTCTCCAAAGATGAGCAGATGCGGATCTTGAAGTCCCGCTTAAGGCCGTCCATCGAGAACTCTCATCGGTCATCATTTCTTCCCGGATCTCGGGCCATGGTCAATCTTGAGGCTCACGGTTCGAGAAGGATCTCAAGGAAAAGTTGGCTCTTGCACGGCCATACGAGATCTGGCTCAGCGGTTGCATTCAATCCGCGCCGGCCCCGTGAAAGGGAAAGATACGAGTACATTAACTACATCCATCGGGGACAACAGTCGGGCAACGAAACCCGGTCCCGCAAAGCAACAATTCTACTCGAAGCGGCTGCCGTACACTTCGACAAGTTGGACATGCCCTTTGAGCAAGATCTTTGGAAGGGTTAATCAAGGAAGGTCTCCTTAAACCCGTTGCAAATTACAAACCCAAAAATCCCGTAGCCTAATGCGGACAAGAGCAAATCTTGCGCCTTCCATCGGTATCACGGCCATACCACCGAGCAAGCTTGTTTGGGGTTACGATACGAAATCGAACTTGATAGAAGAAGGCAAGTTGGAGCGCCCCGTGGACCCAATACGATCGGAAACCCTTTTAGAACAATAACGTAAATTCCATTGAGTGGGTGCCCAAGAAGATTGCCGCGAGAACCGGTTTCTCCGCCTCTTCCGGTCGGGTCCTCATCAAATGTCCACATCGGCTACGATGTTTGTGGCGCTCACTTTGCACAGGTACGAGTCTCAAGATATGGTCGGAGCGATCCTCCGCGAAAACGAGAAGAAGAAGTCCTCTCAACGGAATTGAGAGAAAGATACGAGTGGGGACACCGGTGTAGGTACACTCGGAGAGCCTTACGGGAGGTTCGACTACTACGTCTTGTACTCCGGCCAGTCCTCTCTTCCTCCAGGCCATGCGGCTTTAGAGCAGCGGGGATGGGAAAGCCGAAAAGTCCTGGCGACAACAGAGCTCGAGACCACAGGACACCGGAATACCTCAGATCTTGGTAATCTTACTGCCAGTCAGAAGCCTAACCCTCCGCGGGATCAACCAAGATTCAATCTGTCCAGCTTCCGAGCTCGGACCGATAAAGGAAGATCAAAGTCAGCTTGGCACTCGCACTCGATCAACGTGCTAACCAAGGGCGGCAACCGCCACAAGCAGCCTCAACGCAATCCCGAGGCTCCAGCAAAGGCTTTACCTCGCAAGAGGAAGACATGAAACGGATGGCTTGATGACTCTCCTTCTCCGGATAGAGATGAGATCTACGATTCCCGACTGTACGGCAGTATGATCACATTCTGTGACGAAGATCTACCGAGAGATGCCTCGGGGCACAACGAAGCTCTGTACATCACTCTCAAGCTCAACACCATAACACTCCCCGGAGTATTGGTAGACAACGGGTCAGCCGTTAACGTTCTCCCTCTCAGCATGATGCGAGCCCTCCGTATCAATGAAAGCCATTTGATCCCGTCTACTCGGACTATCAAGGCCTACGATAGCTCGTCTCGTCCCATCCTGGGGACGGTAACTCTGGAACTCTGGTTCGAAACCCAAATGGTGCCAGCAAAATTCCACGTAATGGACATTCCATCCGAATTCACAGCTCTGTTAGGACGCCCTTGGCTACATCACATGAAAGCCATAGCCTCCACTCTCCATCAACGTGTTAAGTTCATTAACCGGCAGAGAGATCCTGAAGTCATCCGAGGGGATAGTTTCCTCATAGGGAACGAAGCCGAGACAATAGCCAAGCGTGTCCGTACTCAGGCACCGGGGTTACCTCCTTCGAATCAACCAAGGGACTACCGGGGCAAATCTCATCAGAATCCCTCAGAGTCCGGAGATGCTAACTATGTAAACGTACTCGAACGGGCAGACCCTGAAGCAGTCCGATACATCAAGTTCAACTGTCGTTTCCAACATTTGGAGGCAGATTGGAAAGAAACGCTGAACATCGCCATGATGCGGGCACATAAACCCCCAGTCTCCAATCGGAGATTCGTCAGCATTCTCCAAACCAACTCTCTGGCCCCGCCAGGCGAAGAGATCTTTGTGATAAAAGTCAACAAGCACCGTCATTCTCGGGATGAATGCATGGAAGTCGTATGGGATGTCCTCCACGAGGACCGACCTGTTGCACCCCTCTGCTCCAATGAAGAGCATGATGTTTTCCTAATTTGCTCAGCCAACGCATCCGAACGCAATACGTCCCTACGTTTGGATTGAACCGTCGAGATGACGACGAATCGGGACTCTCCGGAGTCGAGGACGCGGAGACCGCGGGCGAGACCTGCATTCACATGCTCGGTTTTGAGGACGGCACTCCTTCCGATCGGGTAACCTACGACCCGAGGCTCCAATACCATGGAAATTGTCAAGCTCAGCGTCGATACAGGCGGCTATCCGACAATTGGAAGCAAGCGGTCCACACGACAAAGAATCCCTCCGACCAGTGGGCGACGACGACTTCGTCAATATCATCTATTCCAGATATCCCGATGTTACCAAGGATCCGATCCTTATCATCAGATTCTGCAATACCAAAGTCACCCTCGACGCCTGCCTGCTCCTGGTAAACGAGGACCTGGCCAAGCGAGCTCAGAGCTCAGCAATACTTTCGAGTACCGGCCCGGTGGCAACCGGCCCGTGCCGTCGGTCAAGCTTATACCCTCAAGCGCCGTCGAGCCGAGGTCGGCGGCGAAGGAGACCAAGCTCCTCACCTGCTACGAGTCGAGATCAATCTCGGGAACGCTTGGCGGCCACCCCGAAAACATGCGCGAAAGTCTTCCCGCGCAAGGCGAGTCGGCTTCCGACATAGGAAATGACCACCTCGGCATCAACATGCTCCGGTTCGATTCTGTTCCCAGCCGTCACGGCCGGATTCGAGACATCACGCTGATCATTGCTAGCTACGATAGACTTGGCGATCGAGCGAGATCACGAGGCTGTCAACATTGCGAGAATTCAATACCCCCGTGGGGTCAATCAAGCAGATATGGGCAAATTTCTTGGTAATCGAGATCAAGGAAGGCCGCATGGAATGTCCCAGTCCGACTTCCTTCGTCAACGTAATCCAAGTGTTTCCGCCATTCGGCGATTTGAATGTAATCACGGTTCTGGACACTAGTCAGATGATGCGCACCTACGGAGACTGCTTAGCTCTCGCAAGGAAAGCCCTCATGGAACTGGCCGCTCAAGAAAGCCGTCTTTGGGACGAAGACCAAGCTCGAAAGACCGACAGGGACCGAGCCACTTAAAGTGTCACAAACGGCTTCGGACGAGAAAGCTAGAGGCCACTCTAGACCGGTTCGACCTCAAGAGTTTTGCTCATGGCAACTTCCGGACTATCGTCTGTTCTCATCCAACCCCCTCTGCCAGGCGAGGGTGGTCAACGGTCCCGATGACCTAGGAGATGGAACGACACAGCATAACGAATCCCAGCGCTTACCTCCCCGGGGAAAGCAAGTTCTCTGTGAAAGCGATGACGAAGATGATGAAACCATTCTCTTCCAAGCCGGGCATGAAGTCAACAAAACCGGACTCCCAAGGGTCATGGGAGGAAGGGAACGAATCATTTACGCACTCAAATTGAAAGGTCAACTCAGGGAGAAAGGTCTATTTAAAAACAAGAGGAGGATGGAAATTCGTCTCGAGCAATTACTCAGGGAAATTCCACAGACCGAGGCATTCGTTTACAGAAACGATCAACTGGGACAACAACCAGTCACATGGGCAGATGTTCGGGAAGCCGTGTACTCACCTTCCGACATACCCGCCACTCAGATAAAACAAAGGAGAAAACTCTCCCCGATGGAGGTTTACCTAGACTGCCGCACGCAGTTCAAAGAAGCATTGGCTATTCTCACATGGGAAGAAACGCAGGCGCTAACTCTCGACGCAGGCTCCACTGCAAGAAAGTTGATCTGGGCCAAGAGTGGAGGGAAATTAGCAAACCACGAGTATCGCCAGACCCAACTCCAGAATGCCACAGTATGCTCGGCGAAGAAGGAAAGGAACGCGATATACCGTGAAGAGATCAAGGAGACCGATTCGATTGAGCCGAGAACTCTCCAACCTCCCTCGGAGGGTCGGCAACGCACTGATTCGGTTCGACGGCAACCTGTTGTGCACCGACATTCGAGCAGCTGCGTCAAGCGTAGGCTACCTCCCGCAGAGGTACCTAAACCGGTATCACGGGACGGAATCCGTCAAGGCTGCCGAAGCTTCGGGGAATAAATCCACAGTCATTGAGTTGAGGGAAGACATATGGCCCTATGCTACGAGGAATCCTCCTCTAACTATGGCTCAACTCGGAAGCGGCTTTGTTGAGAAGGAACCAAACCCGATGTCGGCGTTCTAACCGATTGGGTCAAATCCATGCATTACCAACTACGGCCACCAAAAAGCCTGTGGAGCCAGAACTGCAACCCAGTCGGCCCGAAGACGCAAGTTCCATGAAAGAGGACCCGATCCTCACTCAGCTCAAGCAGACTCAGGCGAACATTTCCCTTTGGTCCCTGCTCACGTCCTCATATCCTCACAAGCTCAAGCTAGAGGAAAGCCTGGCCCATACCATGGTCCCCGTGGATGCAACCCCAGATGAAGTCATTCAGATGATCGGCAACATCCACTATGGCAACATTATCACCTTCACAGATTTGGACCTTCCAAAATTTGGGGGCGATCACAATGAGCCGCTCTACATCATGATCAGTGGACGAGCGTCGCCTTCCCGCGTGTTGGTAGACGGAGGTTCCGGAATGAATGTCTTGCCCGCCAAGATGATGGACTGCTTGACATCAAGCCCACGAGATCTGAAGCCTTCGAGTCCACACTTTGTCAAGGCCTATGACTCTACTTCCCGTACGGTTCTCGGGGTTGCTACTCTTAACATCTGGTTCGGCAAGCGGGTGATCCCCACCGAGTTCCAAGTATTGGACATTCCAATCACTTTCACAGCCATCCTGGGGCGTCCCTGGCTGCATCAAATCAATGGCGTGGCATCCACCCTTCATCGGTGCCTCAAGTTCATGCAAGGCAACGAGCTAACCACGATCTACGGCGACGGTGTCACCACCGAGGGGACCGGCACCAACGACATTCCGGTGTTAGAAATCAAGCATAATGACAACATGGCATTAAGCTGGATTCACTACTGGAGACCTCCAAGATCCAAATATGCAACGTGGACCTTCCACTATCTCACGACGATTCCTCCCGCCATGAGGATGATGAAACTCATGAACTTCATCCCGGGGCGGGGCTCGGCAAAAGGCTACAAGTCCAACACCAAGTTATTGAAGTAAAGGACCACACCACGGTCCAGGGGCTTGGCTACGTGCCAGCAGCCAGGATGACATCAAGGAAGACAAAGGCTCGCCCGCACCAAGGCGGCGGCCGTAAAGGGGAACCTCCGACGGCACACCCAACCTCCGGCCTTACGGCTTTGACCTCGCTCATTACTTCACCAAGGGAACCGACAGCGTAAGCGAGGGACCGACAAAGGGAACCGGCGAGCGAGGGGACCGACAAGGGAGCAGAGAGCGAGGAGGACCGGCGGCCCAGGCCAAGCAGGCGAGGGGACCGAAGCGGTGGAGCCCGATGAAGATGAGAAAGAAGCAGGGATAGTCAGCACCGAGACTACAGGAAGAATGGAACAGCTAGCACGGGACCTCAAGCGTTTCAGATGACTCAAAGCTAATCCGATAAGGGGAGCGTTCCTTGACATCACAGCCCTACCTGGACCAACTGCCACCATAGTCCAGCACGAGTACACATTCAAGGGAATCCCGGACTTGGAGGAGCAACTCAGGGTACTCTCCATGGGAAACAGACTGTTCGGATCAGCCACCGAGGCCACGTTCAAGACAGTAACTCCAAAGCAGAAGGAACTAGAATTCATAGAAGACGCTCTCAGTGGACCAGCTCTACAGAGTCTTTTTGACGAAGTCATGGAGGTGCCAAACCTGATTGACCTGGGCTCCGACAACAGCATGATCGCCATGATTGGGACAACAGAAGCCAAGCCTCTCGATCCCCGAACACTCATCAAGCATCCAACAATGCCACTGAAGAATTGGATAACTTTCACCGGACCAAAGGTAAGCCAGGCAGAACTGGAAGACAAGCTGGGCCCGCACCCACATCTCCCTAAACCCGGTCTCAAACCCTTCGAGTCAATCTTTGTCAAAGTCCAGTCCTCTGAGTCATCCAACGGCCTTACGCCGGAGGACCATGATAATGTAACTAATCACGTATTCCCTTTCTTGTTTAATGAAAAGTCTGACCTTTCGGAGTATCCTCTCATTGCCACTTTAACGACTGATAAGTTAACAAACAACTTAAAAGACGTTAATAATTCAATTGATAAAGAAGCAGACACATTAAACGAACAATACATTAAGGAAGTTCTCGAGCGTGTAGTTGACCAAGAGGACAACCGGGCCCAAGCTGCCGAAGAGGTTATGACCAAAGTGAACCTGGGGTCAGTGCAAGAGCCTAAAGAGACACAAGTGGGCGGTTTCTTCGCCGATGCGAGAAAAAGAAGCCACGATAAGCCTCCTCAGGGAGTATGTTGACGAGTTCGCTGGTCATATCGGGACATGCAGGGACTCGATCCCTCAATCGTAGAGCACAGAATTCCCTGGATCCCGAATCCAAGCACTGGGTCAAACGAAGTTGCACAAGATCAAGCCGAGTGGTCCTTGCAAGTAAAAAGAAGAAATTGAGAAAATGCTCCGAGTTGGTTTCATCGAGTGATTGAGTACCCGACTTGGCTCTCCAACATCGTGATGGTCACGAGGCTAACGGAAAGGTCGGATCTTTGTGTGGATTTCGGGATCTCAACAAGGCCAGCCCTAAAGATGATTTCCCCTTTGCCTAACATTGACATCTTTGGGTCGACACCACGGCAAATTTCGACGTAAAGTCCTTCGTGGACGGGTTATTGGATACAACCCAGATCAAAATGTCCGAGGAGGATCGAAGCCAAGATCGCCTTCACCACTCCGTGGGGACATGCTTGCACGGTCATGCCGTTCGGTACGAAGCAGCATTTGGGGCTACTTACCGGCGGGCAGCTGACCCTCTTCCATGACATGATTCACAAGGAAATCGAAGTATATGTCGACGACATGATCATCCACTCCGAGGGATCGGACATGCAACACATGACGGATGCGAGAAAGTTCTTCAACAGGACTCGAAAAGCACTCCATGAGACTAAACCGGCAAAGTGCACCTTCGGCGTCAGCGCGGCAAGGTGCTGGGAGTACATGGTTACAGAAAGAGGTATCGAAGCCGATCCCAAGAAAATCGAGGCCATCATCGACATGAAGCCTCCTCGAACCACGACGAAGTGAAGAGCTTCATGGGAAGACTTCGGTACATCGGTCGCTTCATCAACCGGTTGACATCTCTCTGCGAGCCCATGTTCAAGCGATGAAAAAGAATGCCGACATCAAATGGGACTCAGAGTGCCAAACAACTTTTGAGAAGATCAAGACCTACTTGGTGAATCCCCCAGATTACGTGCCCGCCACATGAAGACAAGCCACTACTCCTGTATCGACGATGAGACACGTCAATCGAAGCAATACGGCACAAGAACAGAAAGATTCCAAGGTTGAGCATGCAATCTACTTCGTAAGCGGAAGCTTCAAGGAAGTGAACTTAGCTACTCGGCGTCGGAAAACTTGTACCGCCTTGGTATGGGTAGTCGGGAAGCGAAACACTACATGCGGTCGCATTCGGTGCTCCTGGTCTCCAAAATGGACCCGTCAGATATTTCTTTGACAAGCCATCCTGTCAATGCGGCTAGCAGTGGTCATTCTTCTGGTGAGTTCGACATCAAGTACATGGTCGGAAAATCAACAAAGGGTAGAGTCATGGCGGATCAGTGGCCGACTTCCCGGCCGGTGAACCTAAGGGTCACGATCCGCAATTTGGACGACGGAATCTTCTCACTGACGGCGCAAGCCGCAGTGGCAACTCTTCTTTGATGGGGCGGCCACTGACAAGAAGGGGAATGGTATTGGAATGCTCCTTGTCGATCCCAGGGCGAGCATACTCCATAGCCATCAAGGCGAATTTTGAAGCAACCAACAATGCGGCGAGAATCTGGCTTTTGTGCGGCGGGTGGAAGCCGCCCTCGAGCGCAACATCTCAGAGTTGGATGTATATGGAGACTCAGCATTGATCATCAATCAACTTTCCAATAAATGGAAGACGGTAGATTCTGGTCTTCAGAAGTACCATACGTACATGGAGGAGCTCATTGCTCAGTTCAAGGACATCTCTTTTCATTATTTACCAAGAGACAGGAACCGTTTCGCAGACGCCCTGGCAACCCTCGCCTCTCTTGTCAAAAATTCCCGATGGGAAAGCGGTAAAACCCCTCGAGAATAGGCGGACGGGAAACACCCGCCTATTGCTGTGAGATCGAAAAAGAAAAAGAAACGATCGACGAACCACAGTACAATCAGTTTTACCGGTACCTCCAAAGCGGAGAAGCTTCCTTCACAAATGAAGATGGAAAATACAAAGAAGGGATCAAAGCCAAAAACATGATGGCATTAAAACGCCCGGCATCCCATTTCGTCATTACAGGGGGTATGTTTGTACAAGAAAGCGCCACGAGGGCCACTCGCTTCGGTTATTGTAAACAAAGAAAAAAGCCGGCGAGCTAATGAACGAAGTTCACAACGGAACTGCGGTCCGCACATGAACGCCGAGCATTGACACAAATCATTCTCCGTATGGGATACTATTGGATATCAATGGAAGCTTGAGACCACATCCGGTTCGTCCGAAGCTCGCGACAAATGTCAACGGTTCTCAACCTCAATCCACATCCCTCCTCCACGAGCTCTCTTTTGCATGACTACGCCATGGCCTTTCGCCACATGGGGAATCGACGTTATCGGCAAGATCACTCCACCACGTGGAGCAATGGTCACGATTTCATTCTAGTCGCGATCGACTACTTCACCAAATGGGTAGAAGCCGGATCGTACAAGTCTTGAATTCTAAGAAGGTGGCCGAGTTCATCCGAGAGAACATCATGTGCCGATACGGAGTGCCCAACGAGATCATATCCGACAATGGGACTCGCCGAAGGAGATTTGTGACCAGCTGGCGACCGGGTCGAGTCACACGTCACAAGTCTTCTCCTTACGAGACCACTGAAACCTTGATGGTGCGGTAGAGGCGACCAACATGACTCTCGCCATGATAATCGGAAAGATGACCACCGAGAGGTCGGGAGCGGCCCGAAAAGCTACATCTAGCCCTGCAGGGATACCGAACATCGGTCGAGAACCGCCACGGGGAGACTCAGTTCGCGCTTACCTACGCGAATGGAAGCGATGTTGCCCGTTGAATTGGAAATTCCATCCTCTCGAGTCCTCTTGGAAACGGGATCAATAAAGTCGAATGGCTACGGGCCGTCACGACCGAACTTGCTCTACTCGACGAGCCTTGATTGAAAGCCGTGGAACATACTCGAGCCTACCAAGCGAGAATGGCACGAGCATTCGACAAAGAAAGTCAAGATACGAGACATCGAGAGAAGGCGACTTGGTGCTAAAGGAAAAGCCTCCTACGAGACCAATCCCCTCGGAAAGTGGGAGCCTACTGGATAGGACCGTTCGTGGTACAAAGAATCTTCTGGGAGGAGCCATAAAGCTAGCGAGACTTGGACGAAAACCCTTTCGTTAACCCCGTGAACGGAAGAAAGCTCCTTGAATACTTCGTTTGAGGAAGAGCACGAGTCAACTCACCTTCCCATACACCAGTCCCCTTTGTAAAATTAAAGTGCTAAAGAGTAATACCCATTTGGATACATTCCCGCTAATGATCCGGGTAAAAAAACAGGGTCGCACTTCTTTTGTCTTTCTCAAATTCACCTAAAGTGTCGAACTACGGTGACCTGAGCCCCTTAGTCCAATTGTAAAAGGGGAACGTAGGCAGCCATCATTGGTTCGGTCTAAAAAAAAAACAAAAAGATACAATAAGCATCAATTGCTTGTGTTTCGAAAAACTCTTTTCATTTAACCTAAAAATTCATAACGGTTAAAACATTCTTTGATGAGTTCAAGCACGGCCAACTCTTGACTCGCTACACGCTAGCAAAACTACAATAAAACATTAATCAATTAATGTGTCGCAATGACAATGGGTGGATACTACGGACGAAGGTCGGCCTAGTTTCCCGTACTAGGTCCTTCATCCTTCTTCCCACTTCCCTTTTCCCGGGCGAGTGTTCTTTACCTTCGTAGGAAATATTCCTAGGTAGGCCTTCTACGGCTCGGGGACTCTTCCCGACGCCTCGCGTGGCTTGTGGGCTGTCAGCGCGAGCCCTTTCTCTAGCTCTGTCTCGAGCCGCCTCGCCGAGCCATCGCCAACAGTGCTTTGATTGGCCTCCCGATCGGCATTTGTCTCATGTCCCGACCATTGGCATCGTCCAGTGCGTCTGGCCGAGAAACGCAGCGTTTCCTCATGTATGGAGAAGCGTGTTTTCATAGCCGAAGCTTTACGTTTGATAACAAACACGGCCAAACCCCCAGGCAGACGAAAGCAGCGGATATCCGGAAGCTTTGCATTTGATTTGATATTGAAAGCTTTTGCAGGTTGATATCCGAAGCTTTGTATTTGATAGCCCGAAGGATGTGAAATGTATATCGAGAAAGCTGTTAGGTGCATATCCATCGAGAAAACTCTTAGGTGCATATGCGTATCCGGAAATGTGTTAGGGCATATCAGTAATCGAGGAAATTGCTATTGAAGAAGGTTTACGGATATCCAAACTGAAAACCTTGAATGTATATCCGAGAAACATTTTGAAGGTTTACGGATATTCATTTGAAAGTTTACGTGGATATCACTTTCCTCAGGATTTCACGGCTATCTAACTTTTCATTGTCTGCGCGACATGTCGGGACCCGTTTCTCCATAACTTATGGGAGAAACAGCGTTTCTCCACAGATTTTGTGGGGCGTCAGGCGATACGATTCCCGAGGGTTGGCCACGCGGTACCCGGCCTCGCCGAGTCGGCGTCCGGTGATCCCGGCACCCGACGGCTCACTCCGTCTCCACAAGATAGACATGGTGTCTCCCCTATCTGGCCACTCTTCGTGCCGGTTCGAGATACTGCGTCGACAGGAAACAGTGCCCTACTCTCAGGTGAAAGAGAACCACAGCGGGGAAAGGACGCGTATTGCCACCGCGGGGGGTGATCGCTGATAGCGTTGAAGGATCGCCATCCGATCCGAAAGATCCCACCTCGAAAGTAGCCGGCATAACTCGAGACTGGTCGGTGCTTTTGCTCCGCTGCTCAGAATCTTGTCGCTGAACCAATCGATGATGGAATATAGAAAAGGCGTCAAGGCGGCTCAGCTCGATGTGGCTGCCAAACCAGAACCGGACCCTCGGAGGCGGTCCGGTCAAATGAGTGCAGCAACTTCGATGGGGAACCCACCGCCATGAAGTGATGCGTGCAAGAGGGTCGCGGCCATCCAGGCTCCGGCTCGGCTGATTTGATAGCCCCCTATCACGAGAGAGGACGTCGAGAGAAAGACCCAGCGTCGCAGGACATTGGCATTGGTGGCTCACCTCGGGCATGCATCTGCACGGTCTGCTCCGTGCCCACACAGCACGTGGTAAGCGTAGCGCGGACTCCCTCGTATCGGCTACCGGTCGCCGTCCGACCTATGCCCGGAAGAACGTCTCGCCCAAGACCGCGATGTCTCCCCACTCCAGGTCAGTCGGTGGCACAGCCTCGAATCGGCTCAGAATGCGTCAACGAAAAACGCTAGCTTCTCGACGGTGGCCGTACTTTCGGGCGTATGTCAACATAAGTAAGCCTTTGTACACATGTCACTCCCAGTGGCGGAAATCTTCAAACGTAGGAGTGACTTCGTTGTACGAAAAGCTGTACACATTCCTCCGTCGTCCCGAACCGAGACGCGGCTCTCGAAAGATCAATCGCATACGCGTAAGGCTCCTTGAAAGCCCACAGCAGATTTAATCCCGTAACGACCTTCGAAAAACCCTTTGTTACGCCTCGTGTGGTTCCGTACCCACGACCGAAAGTTGTCCAGATATCGCTCTTTGCATCCGAGACGGTAACTTGGGAAAGGGAGCCATAAAGAATGAAGGAAACCTTGAAAGTTTGAGAGAATTCGGCGGAATGATCAAAAACAATGCGCGAGTTCTTACAAATTGCAAAGTGGCTTGCAATTTAAAGAATGCTGAAATTCACTTCTAGTCGTGGGACTCCCTCTGCATTGACTTGGTCAACTCTGCGGCCATTGCCCCTAAATTGGAAACATTTCCAAACAACTTCCTGTTCATCCTTATGAAACCTGCGTGCTGCCCCTGGTTGCATTCAACAAATATCAATATCCCTTCCGCCCCGGGCTCGTGCAACAGTGCAAATAATTAATAATCAGTGCATATAGGCTTAAATTTTGACCTGTTCAATTTTTAATGCATTTCTCATTTTATTTATTTTTGATTAACCTACTTCCTTATTTGCCGAAAATAACAGAATGTGATCACGAGAATAAATGTGTGAAGTACGGAGTTCCGCCCGGGCGCCTTTTTTCGAATACGGTTCAAATCAAATTTGTTCGACAAATACATGCATTTTGTCTAAACAAAGCGGTAAAAATAAAGAGAAAAGAGGACTACTCAGAGTCACGCCGTCATCCGAGCACTCGACGTCTTGCCCGCGCATTTGTCGGATCCGTCGCAAACAAGAACTCGCCAAACTCCTCCAAGCGGGAATACGCGAAAGGCCCCCTCGGCGTACGCGAACTCGAAGACTCTCCCCTCTCGTGCCCCGAGTGCGCAGAAGAAGGAGCTCCAAATCCAGTAGCCCGCTCGCGAACCGGCCGAATCCTGTGCAAAGTCCTCCCCGCCGCGTGGGAGCGAGCGAACCTCTCGGCCTAGACGGCCCCGCTCACGAACATCCACGCTCCTCCTCGGAACCGCACCGCATGAACTCCACGAGTCTCCAAGCATAGGCGGCCCACCGTCCACCGGCCTCGTGGCGTCGTTGTACGTACGGCCGGACACTGCGAACCAGGGAAAGTCATCGAAGACGAACGAAAGTACGGATGCAACATTTGCGAGAATACTACTATCAAATACGAGAAAATCAAAAAGACGCTCACCGAAGCATTGGGGTCAGCCACGTATCGTGGTCTCGGCTCCCGGGAGCGGGATCACAAGTCGCTGCGCGAACCGTCCGGCCCCTCGTACGCCGGCCCTAGCGCGTGGAATCGGGAGATCTCGGGGACGTCCCGGACCTCGCCCTCTACATCTTGCACCTGGGCTCCTCGGCCTCATCCTCAAGAAAATATCATAGTCGGCCCCGCTATGATGTACTCGGTATAGAACATGCCCTGTCTATACCTCTCCAACTCATCCATCTAAGACGATGCAGGATCTTTGCCGCATGTACATAGGAGGATCCACCGGTACCAATGGAGTGGAACCGGGCCATGCGACGGGTCACCCGCTCCCCGGATACATAACGTCGCAATGAAGTCCCACCGGGAGCCTCCTCCGCCGCGTCATCTCGCTAGCGACTCGAACTATGCCATAGTGGAACCGACTCCGCACCAGTCGGCCGGATCCTCTCGGAGAACTCCGGTTCGGTGCCGAGACACCTCCTCATATGACACTCTAGTGCCAACTCTCGACGAGACCGCCCTCTTCGCCTTCTTCTACCAAACCGGCATGGCGGGGAACGGGGGTCGATACGCCTCCTTGATGTCCCAATCCTGGATTTGAACACCTCGTAGCACGGACACTGTCAAGCAAATGGAAAGTTATGTCGGCTACAAAGCGAGATACATACGAGTACATGAAAGAGGCAAGGAAGAGAAAAAGACGTAAACTTACATCCAAGACAAAGGGCGTGGAAGCGCCTAAAGGAGTGCTCCTCTCCCCCGTGAGAACCTCGCTCCAGTGGAATGGTAGAGCTCGGCGGTCCGGCCTCCCCACGCGAACCACCTCACGGCATCCGGATGTCGGCGACCCGAGCAGAGGGAAGTGACGGGATGTGTCGAAGTCGGGAACAAAGTCGGCGACGGCGCGCAAACCAAAGGAACCCTCGAGCCGGGCGCTCCGCGGTCATCCTCAAGGATCCGGCCAGATAAGCGGCGACACCCGCCTCCGTATGCCTCTCCATCGGCTGTACCGAATGCCTAAGCCCCCGGCATCGGTAATATCAAAACCCGGCAGCCCAGGACAAGCTGCTCAGGGGTATAGCCGTCAACCCACACCGGCGTGTTGCCATAAGTCGGCAACCCGGTGATAGCGGCAAAATCCGTGGAGTCACCGTCGCCTCCCCCATACGAAATGGAAAGTGTGGGTCGTATCCCACCCGATGCTCGCTCAAAGCTACATACATGGACTGGCCCTCGGTGTATCGAGATATCGCGGCCCATCGCACCGATGAACCCGGCCAATCCAGAGTCAAGTACCGGTGCCGCGGACTCCTCTCTCCCTCTCGAGCCACGTCCGGGATGATCTCCCACATTGATGCTCTCCATTTGCCTCAAAGGCACCCCGACTCTTACGGTTGTGAGTATCAACCTCCCCTGTCCCCTGCAGGCAAACGAAACAGAAGCAACGTCAACAAATGCACGAACGCATGTCAAAAGGATGCAATGCAGATACGATTCTCATTCACTTCCTACATACATTTCAATCATTTCGAAAACTCCGTCAAATCCGGAACTTTCAAAATCTTTCGAAAACTCCGTCGAATCCGGAACTTTCAAAATCTTTCGAAAACTCCGTCAAATCCGGAACTTTCAAAATCTTTCGAAAACTCCGTCGAATCCGGAACTTTCAAAATCTTTCGAAAACTCCGTCGAATCCGGAACTTTCAAAATCCTTCGAAAACTCCGTCAAAACCGGAACTTTCAAATTCTTTTTGAACATTTCGAAAATTTACTCCGTCCCGAATTAAAGCTACTTTAATTTTGGAAAATGCATCTAGACATGGAATTTTGCAACCAAAATTTTTATGTCATCTACCCATGATGTCAATTGAACTACATCCTAGTCAATTTCGACAACGATTCATGGCAAATTCAAAAGCCCCAATTCAAGCACCAAAATCCCTAAGTAAATTCCTAAACAAATTTCTAACATTTAAAGAATGCACATTCTTAAAATTAATGGAATTTGTAGGAAGCTTACTTGTCTTTCGATCCCTCCCTTGGAGTTGTGTCTATCCCTAGCCGGGTAAAACTCCGCCGGATTCAATGGATGAACAATGGTTCGAATGGTCCGAACCAACCGCGTTCTTTCGTCATCGGTCCTTCCATGACGACCCATTGGTGCCCCTTCACCTTCCATAGCAAATTTTCTTCACAAATTCGAACAAACCTTGCAATTTGGTTGAAGTTTTCTCTCTTTTTCTCTCCTTCCCGTCGAAAATAATGGGGAAAATGGTTTGGTTCCCGTCGGACTTGGAGCTGATTTGAATCTGGTCAAATTCAGTCCAAGTCCGACCGGACTCCTGCTGCAATTTAAAAAGATTCCTTCCATTATAGTCCCTCAATTTTTGGCAGTTCCCATTTTATCCCTTTTGGCCCCCAAAAGTGTAAAATTTCCCCTCAGTTAGACATTTCTAACATCCTATCCCCCGAGGATAAATTCCCAGTTAGTTTTCACTAACATCCGTCTCCAGACGTTAAATTATATTCCCAATTGACGTTTGACAGTCAAACGCTCAATCATGTCTCCGGACATTCCAGTTGCATTTTCGTCTCCAGACGTTAAATTATATTCCCAGTTGACGTTTGACAGTCAAACGCTCAATCATGTCTCCGGACATTCCAGTTGCATTTCCGTCTCCAGACGTTAAATTATATTCCCAGTTGACGTTTGACAGTCAAACGCTCAACCATGTCTCCGGACATTCCAGTTGCATTTTCGTCTCCAGACGTTAAATTCAATCCCAGTTGACGTTTGACATTCAAACGCTCAATCATGTCTCCGGACATTCCAGTTGCATTTCCGTCTCCCGACGTTATAAGGTCCCGTGGTTTTCACCATCGTTCACTTCCCCGGCCGCCAGTCGTAAGCCCGATCGTCCCATTTCAGCAATGCAATAAGTTCCGAAACCCAAGGCACGAACGCCTCACAACAATCCTCTTCGGCCATCAAGGTAAGCCCAGAATGTTCATCCTCAGCAGATTCTAAAGAAGAAACGTCGATCCTTCCGAGTTGTTAATAACGCCGGTTTAACACAACCGTTCTCATCGCATCGCCGTATCCCCAGCAGATAAACACAGCGGCGGCAAGCATGATAAGCCCAGTACCCAAGGAACGAACGCCTTCATATCAGGATAAACGTATCCTCACAACTCCGGTTTGAGGCGCCACACGCCCTCGTCATCACCAACGACTCCGGTTTGAGGCGCCACACGCCCTCGTCATCACCAACGACTCCGGTTTGAGGCGCCACACGCCCTCGTCAGTATCAGCAACTCCGGTTTGAGGCACCACACGCCCTCGTCAGCATCATCAACTCCGGTTTGAGGTGCCACACGCCCTCGTCAGTATCAGCAACTCCGGTTTGAGGCGCCACACGCCCTCGTCATCACCAACGACTCCGGTTTGAGGCGCCACACGCCCTCGTCAGCATCATCAACTCCGGTTTGATCCGCCACACGCCCTCGTCAGTATCAGCAACTCCGGTTTGAGCGCCGCGCGCCTCGTCCCGGTATCAGCGGCTCGGTTTGAGGCACCACACGCCCTCGTCAGCATCATCAACTCTGGTTTGAGGCGCCACACGCCCTCGTCATCACCAACGACTTCGGTCTGAGGCGCCACACGCCCTCGAAGGTTTCAGAAGTCTCAGGTTCAGACGCCTCACAATAGTCTCCATTTAGGTTCCGGTACCTTGCAATGGTCTCATTCAGGTTTAGACGCCTCCCAACAGTCTCGCTCAGGTCAAGGTCCCCACGTGCGGCCCTTGCACCTTCGAACTACGATCGGCTTGATTCCCGCTCGGGATACGTAGGAATCCTTTCTCTAAGGGTCCAGCCAGCTGACCGCCCAGGTCTTTCAAAGTAAGGCATCCCGATTTGGATCCTTATCTTTTTCAACGACCCCACCTCCTTCGGAGGAGACGTCGCTGAGGGGATAACTGTAAGTACCCAAATCCGAATCGTCCAAATCCGTCAGAAAGTTAACCGAAATTCGTTAACTGGCCGCTCCAGGTTAACCGGAACTCGTTAAACTCCCTGTTGCCGTGCCAACGAGACGTCCCAGGACTGCCCCGTACATCCCGACGTCAAAGCATACTTAACACGTGTCATCTCACGTAAAAGTATGGCTTTCCCTAAAAAACGCACTTTTTGGCACTTTCCGGGGGCGTTTCGGACATTTTCCGGACTGTTATTTTAAAAAACGGACAAAACCGGGACCCGGGAACAAACTCCCACATAGGCTGGTGACTCACAGGGCACGTGGCAGCCATGCCACCTCCCTCTAGTCACTCTTCAATCACAAATCAAGCTGAAAAGACCAAAATACCCCTGGAATTCAGTCAAAGTCCGGCCGGACTCCCTGTGCAAACTTTACGAAATTGCCCGAAGCCTCAGAATTCCAAAATACCACAAAACCCCCTGGATTCAGTCCAAGTCCGTCCGGACTCCTACTGCAATTTTCACCTATAAATAGAAATGGCTGTCAAAGCCAAAAGGAGGAACTTTTTTACCCCAAAATTCACCACACCCCACGGCCAAACTGATTTTCACCCCTTCCGAGCTCCCGTTCTGTCTCGATTCGCGTGAAACCTTCGTATTTCGATCAAATACGCCCCTTATCACTTCGAAACAACCTTTCGAACTACTTTTCGTGTCCCGTACACACCTTTCGAGTCAAAGGAGTCGACCCTAGCCATAGGTATAAATCCCTCTCTCTAAATCTCTCGTTTCGTCTCGGTTTACGCGCCAATCGCTACAACCGTTTCGAACAGCGTTATCAAAATGTAGACGCCTCCGTCTAACGGGGTCCGATACGTTTTAGCCCCTCGATCCTCTTCTCTTTTCGTAAGAGAAGTAATCACGGGTTAAAACGGCGTTCTGACCCCGTTCCGTTTACTTTTATGTCATTTACCAATTCCGGATCGAT
The DNA here is from genome assembly GCA_022495995.1 of Adenophora triphylla var. japonica. Taxonomy (NCBI): domain Eukaryota; kingdom Viridiplantae; phylum Streptophyta; class Magnoliopsida; order Asterales; family Campanulaceae; genus Adenophora; species Adenophora triphylla. Next base: position 88,692 of record JAFEMH010004076.1, on the reverse strand, counting down.
CGATCCGTTGATCGTCATTTAATTTTTGTCATTTACAATTTCGAGTCGTTTGACTCGTCGATCATCATTTACAATTCCGAGCCGATTGGCCTCGTTGATCGTCATTTACGATTCCGGATCGTTTGATTCCGTTGATGCCGCACTTTAAATACTGTCATTTACAAAGTCCGACCCGTTTGGATCGTGATAGTATTTACTTTTCAAAGTCCGAGTCGCAACCCGATTCGTTGATCGCATATCATTTAATACGCATTTTTCCCGTAAAAATCGTTAACAATGTAATGCCCGGTTCAAAACCGGAGTTCGTCCTTCGAACTCTCTTTCAAAACGCGCGAAATGACGTTCGGCCTCCGAACGCTCATCTTCAAACTAAAAGCCGCCATTTGACACTTCAAATCATTTAATACGCATTTTTCCCGTAAAAATCGTTAACAATGACACGCCCGGTTTAAAAAACCGGAGTTCGACCTTCGAACTCCATTTCAAACTCAAAATCGACGTTTGCCACGCAAACGCTCATTTCAAACTCAAAGTCGACGTTTGCCACGCAAACGCTCATTTCAAACTCTAAGTCGACGTTTGCCACGCAAACGCTCATTTCAACTCAAAACCGACGTTTGTCATTCAAACGCTCGTCTTTTCAAACAAAGTCACCTAATCAACGTTTGTCATTCAAACCAAGATTAAGCTTGTCATTCAAGCCCCCATTTCAAAAGACACACACACACACACACACATTTTCGAGAAAGGTAGAAAGACTCGTCATGCGAGGCGTTTCGGGCGATCTCGTAATACTCTACCCGAAACGTAACGTGACCTCCGAACCTAACAATCTCTGGTACTCAAAGCTTTTTACTCGTTTTTGCTACTAATAAAAATGATCCCCCGTTTTCAAAGCTTTTTACTCGTTTTTGCTACCAATAAAAATAATCCTCCGTTTTCAAAGTCTTTTCCTAAGTTTTTGCTACCAATAAAAACGACACCATTTTCTAAAAGCCGTTTCTCAACGTTTGGGCTCAAAATACAAAAACCGCGTGGCGACTCCTCATTTTTTCCTTCCCATGAAGCGAGATCTCAAACACCAACCCCCCGCGAAAGACAACCGCCTTTTGCATCGCGCGAAATTCGGGTAATTTCACTTACTTAACAATTTTGAAGAATCACTGAATAGAGGGGTTTTGAATTTGGATGTCTTGAAAAATCGTTCTTCCTTCTCTCTTCTTCTTCCTTGGTTTTTTTTTCTTTCTTCTGACTATAAAGTCGCCAGTTGGGGATCTGAATATTCAACGTAAACTCGCTAATTGAATTGGCGATTTCTAATTTCGTTTAAACTCGCCAAATGAAATGGCGAGTTTAATTTTCATGAAATTTGTTTTTTAATATTTGGAATTTATTTTTTAATATTACAGAAAATAATTAATGGAAATTAAAAATAAATAAACTCGCAAAATGGTTTGGCGAGTTTGAAATTAAAAATGTCAAAATTGCTACATGATGTAGTGATTTACAAAAAGTAGGACATTCTGGGCAAAAGTTTGAACAGTAAGTCATAAATGTAAATAAAAATTTTAAAAAGACTTAAATGAGAAAAAATTCCATAAAGTGTTATCTTTTAAATCATAATTTTGTAAATTTTGTAGTATATCTTTGGCATTATTCATTTATTCTTTGCTTGTGGGGTCGTTCAAGTTCGTATGTACTACACTGGATTTTTTTCTAAGTAATCTATTTAAAAAATTATATTTCTCAAAATAACAACCCTTTCAAACTATTGCCAAAATTATCATTTATCGCTACTCCAAATAGCGAATTTAAATTTATTCAATTTTATTATAATATTTATGAAAAAATTAAAAAAAAAATTAAATGATTTTAGTGGTACAATCCTTCCTACATTTAAAAAGAATATTTCTCCATCACAACTCAAATTGCAAAACAATCATTTTGATGCAAAAATTATGCCTTGATAATTAAGAGGGAGTATTATTTTTTCTGTCTCAAAATATATATTATCAAAAAATTCTGCTTTTTTTAAAAAAAATCCTTTATTTCAAAAATAAATAGTAGTTTCTTCCCAAAATGAATAGCTACAGATTGGATATTAGAAAAACATCTTAGATAGCGCTTTTAAAAAGTGCTATATAAGATGTAAATTTACATAGCACATTCACATCTTTAAATTTAATAATCAAAGAAAAAAAAATTAAAAAATAAATAAATTAACTAAGATAGTGCATATTAAAAAAAAAAGGAAAAAAAAAAAAAAAAGGATATTTTAGTCAGTGGAAGCAAACGTGGAAAGGAAAATATATTTACACTTCCTTCCATTTCCTTTCTTTTCTTCCCCTTTTAAGACTCGGGAGCACACCCTAAACGGTTCTTTCTATACTCTCTCCTCCAGCGTAACATAGTTTCTGCCTTCCTCTTTGCCGTTCTCTCTCTCTATCTCCCTTCTCTCTCTCTCTCTCTCACACACACCCCCCCTCTCTTTCAGCCCCTCCACTTCAAAGGCTCCTCGTTTCACCGTGTTATCCCAGGTTTCAAGTGCCAGGGAGGCGATTTCACCGCCGGGGACGGTACCGGAGGTGAATCGATCTACGGAAAGAAGTTCGCAGATGAGAACTTCATCAAGAAGCACACCGGTCCAGGAATTTTGTCCATGGCGAACTCCGGATCGGGAACGAACGGGTCACAGTTCTTCATTTGTACCGCCAAGACAAGCTGGTTGGATGGAAAGCACGTCGTTTTCCGGTGAATCTAAATCCCTAACCGGACTGCAAATTTTTCCTAGCTCATCATCCCGTTCGATTCTCGAAGCGCCTCTCGTTCTCTTCGATCTTGAATCATGATCATCTTTTCGAATAAGCCAACCGCCAAAGGTTTCGTGCCCTAATTTCTTATTTTTGTAACTTAATTTTTTTTCCATCAAAAGCCGTAGCATAACTGTTGATGAATTCAAATCTTAAGTGAAATAACTTGTAATCACTTGCATTTTGTTGATTTTAGTTTAGCTATTTGGTCGATTTGATGTTTCATTGACTTGATTTGGTTAAGAGTTGACCTTCATGAAGTTTGTTGATTGAAGCGGTGTTTATTTGAGTGTTTTTCTTATGTTTGCGTATTTTTGTTTGCAGAGGTGCTTTGAAAGAGTAAGAGAGAAATGGCGAATGCTACTAGAGGTAATATTGCTTAATTTCATCTTGAAAAATGAAAATATAATTATTCAATTAGGCTTGGTGTCTTATTTAACATGGTCATAAGAACATAACCATCTTCAATCATTTCATATAATCGTAGTGCGATTTCAAGAAGGTACAAGCAAGTAATGCATCATCCTTGTCAATTGATTTTATTTTATTTTTTGGTATGGAGAAATATTATCCTACAAACATTATCTTCTATTCATACTCTTTAAGTTCCTCATTCCTTTGTAATGCTTCACATATGATCTTTGTAATGCTTTGCATCTTGAGGACATACTTAAACTGTAGGCAATTAGTTTCTAAAAACTTTAGGCAACCCATCATCAGAAAAATCAGTCTATTATTCTATATCTATTAGCGTTTTCTGGTTGAAGTTTGAAAGAATAGTCTTCTCCGAGAGCCTCTCTTTTTGCTCCAAACTTCCTAGTCTCATATTTTATTTTTGGCTTAAAGTAGATTCTTAATAGTTTTCAGACACCATATTACCATTTATCTTTTTTCTTGATTCAGGTATAGAGAGGGAAATCACGATATTGCAGTCTACATTGCAGTCTGAAGTATTTTGGAACCTTCCTTTAGAAATTTGATTTATAATTTTTAGTTCTCCGTATTATGCATAAATTGTCTGTGTATATGTAAGCTAGAATCAACTTACACATGGAAATATACAAGTGCTCTTCCTATGTCCTCATTTATAGTTGCTCATATGTGTGATGTTTTCTGGAAATGTCAAGCTGGCAACTGGATCCCCATCATCCCGTGTATGTGCAGATACTTGATATTGTGTAAATCTAATATTTATCATTCAGTTGATGCCCTTGAATAAATAAGTAAAGTTGAAATATTGGCTTGAAGGTTTTTGTTTTTTATGGAATAGTTGCTGATATCGTGTCAATCTCAACTTGGCAAATAAAACTCTTGTGGAGCCTCGTGTCATCCATGGGAGTGAAATGCGTGAAGAGTAACTCCTTATCCTTAAAGAAATGGATACCCAACATGAAAGGGAGGACGTGGGACGACAAATATACTACACGCAACAAAGTCTCACTATGATAAACTATTACTTCAAATGTCTGTAAATTTATCCTTTTTGCATTTTTCCCTGTCGTCACAACAAGTGAGGGGCCATGCTGGTAGAAATCTAGTTAGGGCTTTGCATGTTAGAGGAGAATTTTGACTTACAAAATTTCAGTTTGTACTAAGTTTCCACTAGACCAAGTATAAGTTGATCCTAGGCCTATTCATACATGTACTTGTAGATTACATAAATCTAATAGCTTATTGCGGAGATAAAAAGAACTGCTAAAACTGGAAACGAGGTGAGTTATGACATTGTAGTTTATCAGTTTTGGCCTTGTTAGAAACTTTAGTTACTTTGCCTCTATCCATTTGTGGATTACTTGAGGTGCAGTCTCAAACCATTCTGATTTGTTGTACCTTCTATTCTCCCTGTGCAGGCAGCCACAAAAATCATAGCACGTCAGCTGGTCAGGCTTAGACAACAAATAGCCAACTTGCAAGGTAGTCGAGCTCAAATGAGAGGTATATCAACACACACTCAGGTACACATTGAACCTCCTTTATCAGATGTTCTATGAGTTGACTTTCTTTTGCTTTTTATGTGGTTCCCTTACTGAGGTTATCTTTTCAGGCGGTAGCTGCACACTCGTCTGTGGCTGATGGAATGAAAGGTGCCACTAAGGCCATGACAGCTACGAATAAGGTTAGTTGTAACATTTCAATAGCTTTAGAATGTATATTTGAGTTTTATTATGAGAATACACGTCTTCATGACAACAATATGTAGTCAGAACCTTTTTCTGAAAGGAGTTGCAAGATACAGTTACACTTACACATCACTTTGACTTGTACTGTTGTTTTTCACTTATAAACTGAGTGGGCAAAGCATTTTATATATTTGTTTCAGCGGTTGTAATCCTTCATTTTTAATGCTTGTGAGCCACATGGCTTTGTTTTGTTGCAGCAAATGTCACCTGCAAAGCAAGCAAAGGTTATGCAAGATTTCCAAAGGCAATCAGCACAGATGGATATGACTGTAAGATTGTGCAATCTCTTCCTCAATAGAAACTTGGAAAGAAGTTTACTTTCAAGTTTGTATCTGCCTCTTAATGTGATAATTTGTTCTTTTACACTTGTTTGGTTGGTGCTGGGAGAGCTGGAGACTAACCGAGTCTTTGATCTATGCTACAAGCTCTTGAAAAATTCATCAAAGTACCTAAGCGCACCACATTATGTCAAAGCAGGATGCCCTTTATAGTTGTGTGATGAAAAAAGGCAGGCCTCTCTGATTTGACACCATTAAATAATAATATGAGGCATAGAAAGAAAAGCATAAGAAAATGGAACTTTCTTAAATCCTCGTAAAGCCAATAGGGACACTTATTTTGGGATGGAGGGAGTAGCATATTCTACAACTCAATCTTATTTCAAGTAATGTGAATCACTCCATTATTCCATTGTCGCTAGTTATTGTAAAGTCAGCATGTCACCCTTTTCATGTACTAATTGCCATATCAAACTATACATAAACCAATGAAGACGATGTTTAAAAGCATATTTCTACTTCATCTTGGGGTTACTGAAATGTACGTCTCAATATGTGCCAAAGAGCTCTACCTCTGGCTCAACCGGTATCAGGTATTCCTTTCTCAAGAAGGCAAGGGGTTCAATCCCCACCAATGATGAAAATCACTCTCCAAGTGTCACTCTTGTAATAGATTAAGTCATCAAAAAAATTATAATTTAGGTATTGATCTGAGTCCTGACTGTTGAACAAACTTCTTAATTATATATGGCTTATTACTAGCACTCCTGTGTGCAGACTGAAATGATGTCAGAGGCCATAGACGATGCTTTGGATAATGATGAAGCTGAGGAGGAAACTGACGAGCTCACAAACCAGGTACACTCACTATGGTCCACAATTATTTCTATCGTGCAACTACTTTTTCAGGTAGACACATGAAATACTTTACAGTAGATGTGAGTTATGTACTCGCCAAATAAATAATACAACACTTCTTAGCAACTTTTTTTAAGGCAAATATGTGTTTCTTACTCTGATTATACACAGTTTGCGGTTTTACAATAATGTTCATACTTCTCTTGGGCAACTATTATTTTGTGCTTGACAGACACCTGTATATGTATTTTTGTATTGATGGTTTACTTGTTTATTTTATTTCCTGTTCTGCAGGTGCTAGATGAAATTGGTGTTGATGTTGCCTCACAGGTTTGTAATCATAATATTAATGTTGTTTGTGGTGTTGATAAGCATGTTTCATATCTTGAGTTTTCTTAGACTGTATGCAGTTGTCATCAGCTCCCAAGGAAAAAATTGCTGGAAAGAACACTGAAGATGCTAGCAGGTTTGTGCCATGTTACAAGTTTTTCTCTTTCTCGGTTACTGTCCTATGATATTGTGCTTTCTTATGATGATAAGCCACATAAATTTCAGGCTATCAACTACTTGGATGAAGCCCAAGCCGGAGGTAACTTTGTTGCTGGATTCGGATTTCAAACAGTTAATTTAGTGACAAAATGGTATAAAACTCAGTGTAATGCACTGGATAGCACATAAAAAACGCTATTGAAGTTGATTTCTAAAAAAATAAAAGAAGTGCTTAGATAGCGCTTTTAAAAAGCGCTATCTAAGTTTGTGAGCTTAGATAGCGCTTTCTGAAGCGCTATGCCTACTTGCATAGCGGTAGCTTAGATAGCGCTTGTAAGCGCTATCTAAGCTCTAAAAAAAGCGCTATCTAAGCTTATTTTGTACTAGTGATTGTTCATTTATTCTTTGCTTATGGGGTCGTTCAAGTTCGTATGTACTACACTGGATTTTTTTCTAAATATTTTATTTAAAAAAATATATTTCTCAAAATAACAACCCTTTCGAACTATTTACCAAAATTACCATTTATCGCTACTCCAAATAGCGAATTTAAATTTATTCAATTTTATTATGATATTTATGAAAAAATTAAAAAAAAAATTAAATGATTTCAGTGCTACAATCCTTCCTACATTCAAGTTCGTATGTACTACACTGGATTTTTTTCTAAATATTTTATTTAAAAAAATATATTTCTCAAAATAACAACCCTTTCAAACTATTTGCCAAAATTACCATTTATCGCTACTCCAAATAGCGAATTTAAATTTATTCAATTTTATTATGATATTTATGAAAAACAAATAAAATTAAATGATTTCAGTGGTACAATCCTTCCTACATTTAAAAAGAATATTTCTCCGTCTCAACTCAAATTGTAAAACAATCATTTTGATGCGAAAATTATGCTTTGATAATTAAGAGGGAGTATTATTTTTTCTGTCTCAATATATATATTATCAAAAAATTCTACTTCTTTAAAAAAATCCTTCATTTCAAAAATAAATAGTAGTTTCTTCCCAAAATGAATAACTACAGAAATAATAATACTTTTTTTTTCCGGAAAATGAATACTACTTCCTTCGCCCAAAATATATGTTCTCGATAAAAAATTCTGTCCTAAAATGAAAATAAAAAAATTATTTATTTTGGGATGAAGGCGTTAAAATTAATTTTTTAGACAAATAAAGTAGTATTATTTTCTAAAATATTCATTAGAACGTAGGAATTAATATTCATTTTTTGGACAAAAGAGTAGTATTATTGTTTTGGTTATTCATTTTGAGACGAAAATAATAGTCATTTTTTAAATGATGGAAATAATTTTTTAAATAAATACATTTTTCAAAATATTTATTTTGAGACGGTAAAACTTCCTCTCAATTTCCTTTATCAAGATATAATTTTCATATCAAAACGACTGTTTTGCAATTTGAGGTGGGACGGAAAAGTATTCATTTTGTAAATTCTACTTCGATTGAAATTGCTAGTTCAAGTAGCGATTTTAATTTTAGTTTTTTTTTTTTTTTGAAAAATTTCATAAATATCAATAATGAATTGATATTTATGGTTCATCAATTAAGTGTCAATTTTTGGTTCATCAATTAAGTGTCAATTTTTGTCAGGATCATTTTTGATATTTGAACGGTTATAAGGTGCTCTTGATAAATAAAGCTGGAACAAATGAACGTAGTCAAGGGCTGTCCAGGTGAGAGCTTGAGCGGGAAAGTGCCAAAATCACTTCACCCTTTATTTAGTAATAGATTTATTGCATTTTTTTTACAAATATCTCCAAACAATCTAAATACAAAACCAAATTGTCTAAGCCCAAAACTCAATATTTTTAATAATAAAATTTTCTAAGTCTCGTTATTATTCTATGATTCAACAACTTTCAATAATACTAAATCTTAAGAAAAGTAGGAAATAAAGACATTGAATAAAAAGAACGACGAAAGACGAAAAAAATTAGAGAGAAGTCGATATTCGAGAACGCCTTTAGCATTGTTACTCGTGAAGGTAACTTAAGGTCCTCGACCAAATAATATGCCTTGCCTTAGGCCCCAAATTCCACTGGACCGACCGTGGAGGTTGGAGACTACAACTCACTCGAAGAAGAAGGAAGGGCGTAAGGTCTCGTAGGGGTAGAGGGAAGGGGAAGATGGTTGAAGGGGATGGTGACTGAGCATATTTTAGGGATTGAGTGGGGAAGGGTAGTTTGGAGAATTTAAGTTTTCCTTGAATTAACGGGGCCTTGGGAAAATATATATTCATACGCATGGACACGGAAGAAATAATGAGAATAGCCTATCCTCTTTAAGAATTGGATAGTTTTGGTGGGCTTAGGGGAATAAATCCAAAATTAAAACCAATAAATCAGAAAAAGAAAGTCACTGAACAGGCCCCCATAGTTCAAATTCACATGGCGATTACAGAAGCATATCCTTTGCTTCACTCTGCTTCAAAATCACCTCAACGAAAGCAGATGCTTTTCTTGAAGTCCCATCTGGGTTTATTCTTGATTATGTTGTTAAAGGCGAGTGATTTTCTTGATCACCTCAAGCATAAGAGAGAAAGAGACAGAAAATTAGGGGGAAATGTATGCTTCTTTGGGAAATCTTACAAATGGATTGTTTAAATATTTCCCAAATCAAGATTTTATATTGGTAAGTAGATAATCTGTCTATTCCAGTTCTATTTAGTGCTTGTTTGGTACAAAACAATGATAATTTTGTTTTATTCTAGTTTCAAACAAGTTTCATGATATTTCAAAATAACATGGAATATAATCATGATTATGATTTATTGTGTAATAAATGAGCACTTGCAGCCTTTTATTTTATCATTTTGCATTTGGATTTGACTTTGTTAATCATCTATCATAAGTTCTTGTGAATTGGTATTGTTTAAGAGAAAATATGAACTTTCAGAAGGAATTGATACAAGTTTGTGTGTTTGTTTGTTATTTGTCAAGTAATGAGTAATGTAGGTATTGTTCATTTTTGATAGAGAACCTTCAGAAGGATACACACACATAAATGTACATATACATGTAGGATTAGGCTTAGGCTTCTCGACTACCATAGTTGTAGTTCTTCAATAATCAGCAAAAAGGCAAAAATTCAAAGATTTTTTTTTTCATTTTTGCTTATCATTATTCTTTTTGATAAACAAGTTACTATCTCCATTCAGGTGACTAGGGTTCCATGCTCTCTGTTGTAGCTTTAGCATTTTTAACTGAATGTAATCCCTCCGTCCAAGAATAAATGTCGCAATTGCCTTGTCAACATTTTTTTAAGGAAGGTGCTTTACTAGTTTGTACATTACTTGTACAATGATAAAATTGCACTTAGTCACTTTCCTTATTTAGAAACGCGACGTTAATTTTGGGACTAACCAAAATGGAAACTGCGGCATTTATTCTGAACAGAGGGAGTATGTGTTAGGCAGCAAGCACATACTCTTATTAGCTATTTACTGATTTAAGAAGCTTCTTTCCTTTTTGCTCATTCAAAGTGAGAAGCCACCATGCCTTGCATCATATGCTCTGCAGCTTTTCCCCAACTAAGAGATAATGGTATAGATACTACAATTTGTTTTTTGGTGTAGGTTTTTACGCTTTGCCCATCAATTATTACACCTGAATCTCAGAATCTATGAGCAAGTAGTCTTTTATCAAATTCACAGAGGTGTCAAACTCACACTTGACGCCTTTGTTAAACCATCCATTTTTATGATTGAGATCCTTTTTAATGTGCTATTTGAAATTCTATTGTACCTATGCATCTAAGATTGGGGTAGAGAGAGAGAGATAAGACGACATTTCTTTATGCGGGCATGGGAATGTGTTAGCTCTATTGTTGATGCCAATCAATACACATAACGAAATATGGCATTTGCGCCTAGTTTGTCCTCTTTTTTTCTTGGTTATGTTAGTGCTTGCTTGCGTTCTCAAATAAGTTATTAAACTATATGAAAATAACCTCTCAACTAATTTCATTACAGGCCCCTGAGTGTAACTTGTTTGGTCCTTCAAAGCGACAGGCTAGACTTATAGTTCAACCAGAAAAGTTCCTCAAAGTTCTCCGGATTTTTCCGCGATCAAGATTCTCAACGCATGTGAGGGTATGTTTCTGTGATGACTATTTATAACAGGGGGTTGTTGGAAGGGAATAAAGGAGTTCGGTGAACTTTAATAATTTAACGTGTAACCATTTGATAAAAATTACTGTGTGGGGAAGCACATGTCTGTGGTGCAATCTATAAACTAATGTAAATTTGTGAAAGAGAATCGGAAATGTTGAGACATAAAGCCCCACATCAGTGAAAGACAATATAAGAGATTAATAATACTTGTGGCTGACAAGTCCCTTCAGATGTAACATGTGAAAAATTAAAAGCTTTATCAAAAGTGAAAAGAAGAGTTCCGTGATTACCCCAGATATCCAGATATCTTCGGAGTGAACTCCTAAGTTGTTAGAGAAAATGCTGAGTTGAGTTATCTGTGGGACCCCCCAGCACGCTAAGATGCTCGGACTCGGGTACGAGTGTCCGACACGGGTACGGATCCGAGTGTCGGATACTTCAAATCTCAAAATTTAGGACTCGGGGACACGGATTAGAAGGGTCCGAATTCTGAATATGGACTCGGCATAAAAAAATATAAAAAGAATAATCCAACTACTAGATATCAAATCTAACAAAATAATCCAACTATTAACCTTCATTAAAAAAACATTCAAAAATATTATTTTCTAGTCAATAAAAAAAATAAAGAGGCTTTGACCAAATAGTCTCCCATCCAAATAAAAACTATCTTTAAGGACTAACATTATCAAAACAGCCAAAAAGTCCCTCTATTTTTTCTGGACTAAATTGCCCCTTGTACCCTCTCACGTGCCTGTGCCTGTTACACGCTGGTAAGCGCCTCACCTATTTCTTTCTCTCTCTTCCTTTTTTTTTTCTTAAATTTTTAAAATGCAATATCTCAAAATCTAAAAGTCGAAAAAATTATCCGAAACCACTGTTTTAATCGCATCGCCAAGACGAATCAAACAAGTTTACTCATCATATATTTCAAATTTTATAAATAAAATAACATTATTTTTCAACAACTGTGAAATAGACCTCACTGTTGTTCTAAATTCTATAAAAGAATGACATAAAAACAGTGAAATCTATCACACATTTATGCACAATAACTGAGAAAGTGACCTCAACAATCATAACTGAGAAATTGACCTTACAGTTGTGCAAAAACAATCATCAACAACTGATAAATAACGGGTAAACCATTTCACATTCATAAATAACTGTGAAACTGACCTCACAGTTTTAGAAGTGTGAAAAACATTTCACAGTTATTCACATCTCAACCAACAACTGTGAAATAGACCTCACTGTTGTGCACAAATAATCATAACTGAGAAATTGACCTCACAGTTGTACACAAACAATCAACAACTGATAAATAACGGGTAAACCAATCATACTAAGTAGCAAATTAACTGTGAAATTGACCTCACAGTTCTCAGTTTAGAAAGGTCAATAATCAAACCATTTCACATTTATAAATAACTGTGAAACTGACCTCACAGTTTTAGAAGTGAAAAATATTTCACACTTATTCACATCACAACCAACAACTGTGAAATAGACCTCACAGTTGTTTTGCTACTTAGTATGTGTGATTTACCCGTGATTTATCTGTTATTCATGAATGTTTGTGCACAACTGTGAGGTCAAGTTCTTAGTTATGATTGTGAGGTCACTTTCTCAGTTATTGTGCATAACTGTGAGGTCAATTTCATTGTTTTATGTCATTCTTTCATAGAACAACTGTGAAACTGACCTCACAGTTTTAGAAGTGTGAAAAATATTTCACTTATTCACATCAAAACCAACAAATGTGAAATAGATTTCACAGTTGTTCTATAAAAGAATGACATAAAAACAATGAAATCTATCACACATTTATGCACAATAACTGAGAAAGTGACCTCACAATAACTTACTAGACTACAATAGAATTCCTAAACATGTTCCATTAAATAAATCCAAACCAGCAACAACAAAATTCATAACATTACAAATTATAAGTTTCTCTTCCAACAAAAGGTAAATCGTCTCGTGTTCATCAAGCATTTGATCACCCAAACTTCACAATGACACAAAAATTTCAAGCTTACAAGCCGTTGGTTTTTTTTTTTTTTTTTTTTTTTTTGGAACCTTGAAATTTTATTGATTACGAAAACTATCGAAGAGTACATGAGGGAGCACATATTCCTATCCTTATCCCTATTACAATCAAACTGTCTATCATTATAGACATTATACAAATATACACCTTATACACATAACCAATATACCAAGCCCCATATAAAACTTGACACTCTTTGAGAACAAAGCCCAACTCCAATTGATGCCACAAACCAACAAACTGGTGTCCAATTTTCTTCACTACTTCAGCTTGTAAAACAGGAACATTAATTGCTGCCAAGAACCAACTAAAACAATGACCCAAAGCTACCAACACCCAACTCAGATCATACACATTCAACATAGCCCAACTCAGCCAAAAGGCAGCAAGTTTTTGCATAAAACCAGCAAACTGCTGCCATCTATCCTCAGCTACTTCAAATAGCAAATTGGAACTACCATTATTATTGTAGATCCTTATAGACTTACCAATATCCAAAGTGCAATATGTTTCCCACATATCCAAGCAAACAATCATCTTCCAAGTGTATTCCAAAGAAATAGACATCACTAACACACCAAACAAACCACCTATTTGCCGCCAACAGCCTAACCAACAGAGAGAGAAGGCCGTGTGAACATTAACCATAACCCAATCAAACCACGTCTGACCAACCTCAATCAAAGCCATATCAAACCGAAACAAACCAACCGCTTTCCACACAAACACAAACAGAATGAAATGCCGATGCAACACCAACCAAGCAACATAAACCCAATCTTGCCGCCAGTATCAAGAACCGCCAAAAATCAGAATATTGCGCTATTGCTAACCTTCTAGAAGCAATGAACCACCAAATCAGAATATTGCACTATTGCTTACAGGCTGCTGGTTGCCATAACCATTGGCCCCTTAAGCCCCTGCAGCAGCATACATGCCCCTTAAGCAAGAATTACATAAATCTTCAGGCATTAATAATGAAAATTGAGATAGAGAGAGGGAGATTACGTTCCAGGAACGACAACTTCCATCCAAGGAGAAGTGGTGGTGGAGGAGGATGAGTGGTGGTGAGCTGAACTCCGGTGAGATGAACATCAGTGGATCGAGCAGCAAGCCATCCATTTGTCCCAAGATCGTCTTCCCAATCCGCGACATATAGTCAAATTATGCCGGAAAACCTTGGCATCGAAGTCAGAACTACTGATGGAAATCGAGGAAGATGGAGGAGTGGATTCGCCGGAGACAGCTGAGCATCGGACGAAGATAGGTTTAGGGCAGCGAAAGAGCTTGAATTCAGGTATAGAACGGTCTGTACGGATGGAGAAACAGGTGAATTGGAGAGAGATAGCCACGGCGAAATCGAACCCTAGCTCAATACATCCTCTGAGCTCGTTGAGATCCTCATCGGTGAGGCTATTCCGCCGTGTTTGCTCTGCTTTCTCATCTCAATTGCCCGCGACCGCCATGGAATTCCTGAATTGCGTCTAGAGAGAGAATGAATTACGTATAGAGAGAGAATGAGAGGGGTAGTTTGGCCATTTAATGGTTATGAAATATTTTAAAAAGGAGCTAGGGGTTTATTGGTAAAATAGATTTAAATTTATGGACTCCAAGGTAGAATATGAAATGTGGTGTTTTTTTGGATAAATTTCACCTTCTAATAGGGACTTATCGGTAAAAATCCCATAAATAAATAATTAAAGGATAGTCCGTCCCACATTATTAAAAAAAAGCAATATAAAAAAAGCACTTTTAGTAATAAAAAAAGAAATTGAATTAAATTATATTGCCAAAAAAATAAAATCCAAACCAATTTATATTTATATGCTTACTGATTTTTCCCTTTTTATACACCATAGGTACAGCTGTCTCCCACATTATTAAAAAAATTCATATCCAACTCCCAAGAAGAACCTTAAATGTTCAACCCTTCCCAACCCAAGAAACGTTGAAACCTTTCTTCTTCTTTATCTTCAAATCTAATGGCTATGAGAGAAATTTCTGTGGATTCCGCTCTGTCGCTTCGTCTTGCCCTCCATCTTGTTCGACGGCGGCGATCTATTTTGGCCGTAACAAATTTTTCTAATTTCAGGTTCTTTTCCTCATCTTCCTTTGTTTTGATTTTCAATACAAATCAGATTAATTGGGAAGAATGATAAAAAAAAATGATCTTCAATGAAATTCTTGTGAAAATTGGCGAGTCCGTTTTTACCCTAGCGAGTCCGACGCATATCCCGAGTCGGCTTCCGTGTCGTGTCGTGTCGACACGGGTACTCAGGGGTAAAATGCTGAGTCCGAGCATCTTAGCCAGCACGTACCAGTACGTATCCTACCATATTCTTCAAAAGTAGAAGTGGGAGGGTATTGTTTGTCTGTTCCATATTACTTCATGAATGACCATATAACCTGGAATGTGATCTTTTATGCATTTGAGTTATGGCATATTAAAAGAAACCTTGATCAGTTTATGTTGATAGACCCACTATTACAATCCGACTTATATAATTTTTATTATAATAATCCATCAGTTCAAATGCTTCGAGGATTTAACGTGAGTTTCTTTAAAATGCTAATTTGTTTTTCCCTTGGTTGAACTCGCTTTCCATTTAAACATACTTCTAATTTATTTCTGACAAATAATTTTTTTTCACGTCATATATAGGTTATCTAGAATTTGGTTTTAACAGAGAAGATGGTGGTATTATGTATCGTGAGTGGGCTCCTGCTGCTGAGTAAGTTCTTCAAGCAGTACTCATTTTACTTTTATCTCCCTAACTAGCAATGGCAATTACAAATTCATTCTAGTTGTTAATAGCTTTTTGCTAAGTTCTACTTCGGAGTGTCTGTGAGCAGGGAAGCACAACTAGTTGGGGACTTTAACGGATGGGATGGTTCCAACCACAAGATGGAAAAGAATCAATTTGGGGTATGGAGCATCAAGATTCCAGATGCTGGTGGGAATCCAGCCATTTTTCATAATTCAAGAGTTAAGTTCCGATTCAAGCATGGCAATGGTGTTTGGGTTGACCGAATCCCGGCTTGGATTAAGTATGCTACTGTTGACACCACTATATTTGCCGCACCTTATGACGGTGTGTACTGGGACCCACCAGTTTCAGAAAGGTACACTGTCCTTTTTTACTGATTTCAATCTGAATATGCTAAAAATCATGGTTGTGCAGCAATGACAAGAATTAAGAGTAGAAAATGCCATTTTATGGCCAAATGAGGCACAATTGGTTTTATCTTTTTTTCAGTTGGATACTCGAAGATGTTTTTGTTTTCTAATATGTCAGTTGAAATATATGTACCCTAATGAAGATTTGAGAAATTCTAATACTCAATACATAATGCATCACAAAATGAGTGTTCCTTTTTAGTTTTTGCAACATCAAAAGAAGTCGACTTTTTTGTCATTTTGGTGGCACAACATGAATGCTCTTAATGTACAATGTATAAATGCAACTCCTCATTGGCACATGATAGTTGGCAAAGGCGAATTGAGCAATTCAAAAGTCAAGGCAGTTGTCGATTTATATGAACCAAAAAATAAAGAAAAAATATAACAAGAATTGTGTTTCTTGTTTGATGTGATTCCATAAAAAGAAGGGATAAAGTATACTCTTCTTCATTCAAGCATTGAGTCTAAATATAAACAGGGCCGAGTGGTGTTTGAGGTCAATTCCTTTACTTTTTTTTGAACTAGGTCAATTCTTTTATTGATGCAGGTATCAGTTCAAACACCCCCGTCCACCACAGCCTGCAGGCTGCAGCACCACGGATATATGAGGCTCATGTTGGGATGAGTAGTTCAGAATCCCGTATAAATTCATACAAGGAGTTTGCAGATAATATTTTGCCTCGTATTGTGGCAAACAATTACAACACGATCCAGCTAATGGCTGTGATGGAGCATTCTTACTACGGTTCATTTGGGTATCACGTTACAAATTACTTTGCTGTCAGCAGCAGATCTGGAACTCCTGAGGACCTTAAGTATTTGATTGACAAAGCCCACAACTTAGGTTTACGTGTCTTAATGGATGTTGTTCACAGCCATGCTAATAATAATGTCACAGACGGACTTAATGGCTTTGATGTGGGCCAGGGTACTCAAGATTCTTATTTCCATACCGGAGATCGAGGATACCATAAGCTGTGGGATAGCAGACTTTTCAGTTATTCTAACTGGGAAGTCCAAAGATTCCTTCTTTCCAACTTAAGGTGGTGGCTGGAAGAGTTTAGATTTGATGGGTTTCGGTTTGATGGAGTAACTTCAATGTTGTATCATCACCATGGAATAAACAAGACATTTGCAGGTTATATTCATGTGGGTGATGGGGTTTGATTTTTATTTTTTCCTACGAAAATTTCTTGCCACTTTTTTCTTCTTTTAAATTTCTTAACTCTCACATTTTTTTAAAAATTATCTATTTTACTTTTATTTTTTCTTTCCTTTTATACTATTTTTTCTATTGTTTTTTCCTTCTCCAAAATTTTCTTCCCGCCTATTTCTTCTTAGGTTTTTTTTTTCCATTGACTATTACATATGATGATTCATGTTAGCCAACCCCAAATCATTCTGGGACTAAGAATTTGTTATTGTTGTTGTTGCAGGTTATGATGATTACTTCGGTGAGTCGGCAGATGTGGATCTTTGTAGTTTATATGATGCTTGCTAACCGTCCGATTCATTCTATCTTGCCTGATGCAACTGTGATAGCTGAAGATGTTTCTGGTATGCCTGGACTTGGTAGGCCCGTCTCTGATGGAGGAATTGGGTTTGACTTCCGTCTGGCAATGTCTATTCCTGACATGTGGTACCATATGAAGTTTAAGCGAGAGATGAAGAGTGGTATGTGGGTGAAATATGGTGGAGTCTAACAAATAGGAGATATACCGAGAAGTGTATTGCTTATGCTGAGAGTCATGACCAGGTAAAGGAATTGAAGGATCTTGTTTTCATATACTCCCTCTTTTCAAATTGAATATCCATTTTCTAATGACCTCCCTACTTTCACCAATGTTAATAACCAACTAAATTATGTTTAGCCTCCCAAAGTATCCACCAAATCCATTTTGCACCCCAGTTTGAAAAATGGGTATGTTTGGTACTTTAATTTGGAAATCGTCCCACTTTGCCCCTGACATGACTTGACCAAGGGTAAATTTGGGACACTTTGGAAGGTGCCAGGGGTAAAGTGAAGGGGTAAAGTGAGACGGTTTGGAAATATAAGTACCAAACAAGCCCATTTTTCAAATTGGGGTGCAAATTGAGATTTGGTGGATACTTTGGAGGGATAAATGTAATTTGGCCTTAATAACGAATGTTCTGATGTGGACTTGCAATAATATAAAGTGAGTATTTAGATATATCAATTTCTTGAAACTCAAAAACTTGTGAACACTTATTTATAGATTAACATCTTTTTTTTTTAATTTTTTTTTCACTACTCACACACACACACACACATGCACGCACAGAAGCGCCTAGGAGATAAATCCTAGGAAGAGAAAGCCTTCCCTCTAACTTCTGGGGGGATCGAACCCATGACCTCCAGGTTGAAAGCCATGAGCTCTAGCCAGCAGGCCAAATCCCCATGTGCATAGATTAACATCTCTTTTTTTTTTTTTTTTTTTTTTTTTTTCTATGAGAGAGGGAAAGAGAGATAGGGAGAGAGAAAAAGAGAGTATTGTGTAGAGTAAAGTAATACTCCCTCCGTCCTGAAATGATCTTCCTGTTTTTTTTTTGGTGTCAACATGAAGGCACTTTAAGCAGTAACAACAACATTACCCTATCGCCGCAAAGGCTCCCATCTACGTTGAGGTAAGGGAGGGTCGGATGTACGCAACCTTGCCCTTGTATTAAAGCACAAAGAGGATGTTTACGGATGACATATGACGAAAATTGCGTCGAAAATTGCATGAACCAACTGTTGCTTCATAACAAAGAAGCGCAAACAGTTTAGTGAGCCATTTTGCTTTATTCCATCATATCCCCAAGCCAAATAATAGTGAATTTTTGTCTCCATCGGAAATTATGGAAAAGTACTTTAAGCAGTAAATTTAGGTTAATTTAATTATCCTAATGATCATCTAAAAACTGTTACTAATAGTATCTATAATGGTGTATCAATAATAAGGTCTAAAATTTCATTAGGATAATTGAATTAACTTAAATTTATTGCTCAAAGTACCTGCGTTTTAACCACAAAAAAAATGGGATGATCATTTCGGGATGGAGAGAGTATGATTTACAGGGTAAACAACAATGTGATTTAGCCTTTGCATATTTCTGAGTCTTGTCGAGTTTCCAGGTCTACTGACTTGGGGGTTTACAGCTACTTCCTTATTATAATCTTTCACTATGGTATCATTGCGTATCTTCTTTCGCAATATTCTTTTGGATTTCTTCCTTCTTCCTTCTTCCTTCTTCCTTAATGATTTGAATCTTGTTGTTTGTGCCATAAACAGGCTATTGTGGGAGGCAAGTCACTTGCTTTTTCCCTCATGGACGATGAAATGTATTCTGGCATGTCTTGCTCGACAGATGCTTCTCCAACTATTGAGCGCGGGATTGCACTACACAAGGTTCACTTTGCTGTTTTTATGTCTGCTTTCCCTGAACTATCCTCCTTTTGCACAGTAAACCCCCCCAAAAAAAAACTCCACTAAAACATCAAAAATCCTGCATCAGTCTCTCTCTCTCTCCCCTTAACGGGTTCCGTCTACTCTAGATGGCAACAATGCTAGTTGAATGGGCAAACATGTTTTTTTCTTAAGGGATTGATTGCTTTCTAGTTCAGATGTATAGTGCAGTACTTTACTCGGACTTCCTCGTTTGGTGTTTGACGAATCTAATGCATAACATATATGTTATGTTATGCAGATGATTCATTTTATATCCATGGCATTGGGTGGAGAAGGCTACCTCAACTTCATGGGAAATGAGGTAAACATCAGACCTCCTGAAGTAATGGCTCACTAATGCTACAATCTTTTGATGCACATTAAATTGAATTGGAGAAAATAACATTATTTTCTACTTTGAAGGCTAATTTCCTAATTTGCCATCACCTAAGTAGAACCCAACTATTACTCCGGGATCCAACCATTATACCCAAATTGCCATTACCTAACTTCAATCCAACCATTATACCCAAATTGCCACTCCTACTCCAGGATCCATAATTTTTTGTTTCCTTATCCCTATCAAGTCACTTTCTATAAATGCTCGTTGCAGTTTGGTCATCTTGAGTGTATTGATTTCCCTAGAGAAGGAATTGGTTGGAGTTATGAAAGATGCAGACGTCAGTGGGAGCTAGTCGATGCTGAAAACTTGAGATACAAGGTCCAAAATCTCATTGTATTGACAGTAACACTATTTCACA
This sequence comes from Adenophora triphylla var. japonica, assembly GCA_022495995.1. NCBI lineage: Eukaryota > Viridiplantae > Streptophyta > Magnoliopsida > Asterales > Campanulaceae > Adenophora > Adenophora triphylla. The sequence goes on along the minus strand of JAFEMH010004076.1, from coordinate 68,487 downwards.
CACACACACACACATTTCCTAATATCTATCTTATACTCTCTCTCCCCCCAAAATGAATGACCATTTTGAATTCAAGTGTTATTTTGAAAATGTATTTTTAATAGAAAAAATCATAAACAATCTTGATATTCACTTTCAAAATTAGTTTTGCAAAAATATAATGAATATGATTTTTTATTTTTAGTTTTGAAAAAAAAAAATCATTTAGGGACAAAGTTTTTTGATGGAAATTTTTCAAAAGGTCATTCATTTGGGACTAAAATGGTCATTCAATTTGGGACAGAGGGAGTAGTTGAATTTTCATACTGGTTACAAACAACTGATTTTTAATGTGATGTTGTCCTCTAATCCAAAATCCAGTTCATGAACAAATTTGATAGAGCTATGAATATACTTGATGAAAAGTTTTCATTCCTTGCTTCAACAAAGCAGATAGTGAGCAGCAAAAATGAACATGACAAGGTAAAGATGTTCTTCAGATATTGAAAAGGGTACTCAAAGAACATCATATTGATCCTATAATATTCTCTACTTATGTATTGGTTGTTTTCTTCTATGATGCTCGAACTCGGGTACGAGTGTCCGACACGGTTATGGATTCAAGTGTCAGATCCTCCATTTTTTTAAGATTTTAAACCAAATTTAGTGTAAAATAGTCACACCCATACCCATACCCATACCCACACCCACATCCACACCCATGTCCTATCTTTTGGACACTTTTGGTCAAATTAAAGGGTCTGAGCATCACAGGTTTTCTTTGTTCCACAGGTTATTGTGTTTGAACGCAGAGAATTAGTTTTTGTTTTCAACTTCCATCAGGCGAATACATATGATGGGTATAAAGTAGGGTGTCACTTACCCGGGAAATACAGAGTTGCACTGGACAGTGATGCTTTGGAATTCGGTGGGCATGGAAGAGTAAGGAAATTCTACTCCTAATAACTATGAGTTGAACCATATTTTGGTCATTGAATTTTAGGCCAATTTTCAATGTGATCACCAAACTTTTTTTGCAAACGTTCTTATTGAACTTTTTTCAGTTTTTCAAATGTGCTCACTTCGTCCATAACCTTGCTAAAATCTTAACGAAAGTTAGTCATGTTACTTTATATGACTAATTTTGTTAAGTTTTTAACCAAGTTGATGACGTGCATGCTGACTGGACATAGGAGGTAAAACTTCCGCCTTTAACAAGGTACATGAGCCCCTCATGTCCCACCTAACAGCCATGCACGTCATCAACTTGGTAAAAACTTAACGAAAATTAGTTATATGAAGTTTATTAATCACTTACCAATACCATTTTTTAATGACGTGTCGGCGTTTAACTACTGTGACAGGTAGACCAAGGTATGGATTATTTTACGACTCCTGAAGGAATTTCTGGATTTCCAAAATCGTACTTCAACAACCAACCAAACTCCTTCAAAATACTCTTTATCACCTCGAACATGTGTGGTATGTTCTGAGCTACAGTGTCTCTCTAGTTTGCTTCTGACGAGGCGAATTGCCAAATTGGTCTGAATAATCTTTCTCTTTTTCAAGGTCTTCTACAGAGTTGAAGAGAGCTCGGAAGAAAGCGATATTGAAGTCACCTCCGTCAGTGTAGATGAGAGTTTTGGGGACGAGAACGAGGAATTTGAAGAACAAACTCATGTTATTGAGAGTAATTCAAAAATTTTAGCGGAACCCATTGAAGAAAACACATCATCCGATATCTTTCCTCACTCACAAACTTCAAAGAACTGACACTTGTTGTCAGAAATGAAACAAGAACTTTTGAAAAACCTGTAGAATAAACTATAACATTTTGGTGAATATTTTTTATTTTGTTTTAGAATTTCAATGGCGTCTTGCCTCTTTTTCTAAGAATTAACATGGTTTATATGGCTGTTGATAGGTTCCAATAACTTTCGTTGATAGGGTGTACGGAACTTCCAAGCTTGGAGGATCTGAGATAGCGGAGTATCTCAAGGGCCTTATCTATCTTCTTTGTACTACTTAGCGTGGAGGATGTCAGTATATGTCGGAAGAAATCATTTTTTTTGTTTATAGGTAGAAGCGGCTGCAGATGGTAGCTGATTGAAGAACAAACACAAGTCCTGAACATACCTATATCCGATTTGGAACTTACATTCATAAACCCTTTGGAGTAGCTGAGGAATAGGCTTTATAAGTTGACAGGAGACATTGTTGTTTGATAAGTGTTATTTTCCTCAAAACTGTCACTTTTGGGAAATGTATAGCCCAAAATGACCAAATCCATCTAAGGTGGATGAGACCATTTGTAATCTCTTCTTTCCCAATTGTTGTTGCTTAGCACTCTCAGCATATTCCGCTTCTTCAACTTTGATGAGATTTTTGTGGAAAATAAAAATAAAAAATAAAATATTTTTTTGGTACATAAGAAAAATAAAAATAAAAATACAGATAAAAGAAATAAAAAACTTTAAAAAAAATCAAACAATTTTTTTAGTACGTTAAGAAAATAAAATACAAATAAAATAGATAAAAAAATAAAAAAAGTAAAATTAAGACAATTTTTTTTGGTACATTAGGGAAAATAAAAATAAAAACACATATAAAATAAATAAATAATAAATGCAACATGCACTAGTTACTTGGATGAGGTTTTTGTGGACTCAATTGCAAAAATATTGTTCAATTAATATTGAGGTGTACCAATAGAAGTCATTCTCACTTGGATGATATTTTTGTGGACTCAATTGCAAAAAAGACTTTGTATATGTAGTCAATTTTTTTTGGTACATAAGAAAAATAAAAATAAAAATACAGATAAAAGAAATAAAAAACTTTAAAAAAAATCAAACAATTTTTTTAGTACGTTAAGAAAATAAAATACAAATAAAATAGATAAAAAAAAAAGTAAAAAGTAAAATTAAGACAATTTTTTTTGGTACATTAGGGAAAATAAAAATAATAACACATATAAAATAAAATAAATAAATAATAAATGCACTAGTTACTTGGATGAGATTTTTGTGGACTCAATTGCAAAAATATTGTTCAATTAATATTGAGCTGTACCAATAGAAGTCATTCTCACTTGGATGATATTTTTGTGGACTCAATTGCAAAAAAGACTTTGTATATGTAGTCAATTTTTTTTGGTACATAAGAAAAATAAAAATAAAAATATAGATAAAAGAAATAAAAAACTTTAAAAAAAAATCAAACAATTTTTTTAGTACGTTAAGAAAATAAAATACAAATAAAATAGATAAAAAAAAGTAAAAAGTAAAATTAAGACAATTTTTTTTTGGTACATTAGGGAAAATAAAAATAATACTCCCTCCGTCCCACCTCAATTGGTCCATTGAGGTGGGACACGGTTTTTAAGAAAAATTATTAAAGTGGGTAGAAATTAGAGGAGAGAGAATGTAAAAGTTAAATGTGTGGTAGGGAATAGGAGAGAGAATGTAAAAGTTAAAAATATTTAATAGGAGAGAGAATGAGTGGGAGGAATAGTAAGTTAAAGTGGGTATAATGAATGATTTTTTTGTAAATATATGGAGATGATAAGGGTATAAATATATGGAAAACTTTCCATTTAAGGAATGGATCAATTGAGGTGGGACGTCCCAAAAAGGAAAGAGGATCAATTGAGGTGGGACGGAGGGAGTAACACATATAAAATAAAATAAATAAATAATAAATGCGACATGCACTAGTTACTTGGATGAGGTTTTTGTGGACTCAATTGCAAAAATATTGTTCAATTGCTATTGAGCTGTACCAATAGAAGTCATTATCACTTGGATTATATTTTTGTGGACTCAATTGCAAAAAAGACTTTGTATATGTAGTCAATTTTTTTGGTACATATGAAAAATAAAATAAAAATACAGATAAAAGAAATAAAAAACTTAAAAAAAAAATCAAACAATTTTTTTAGTACGTTAGGAAAATAAAATACAAATAAAATAGATAAAAAAAATAAAAAAAGTAAAATTAAGATAATTTTTTTTGGTACATTAGGGAAAATAAAAATAAAAACACATATAAAATAAAATAAATAAATAATAAATGCAACATGCAGGCACTAGTTACTTGGATGAGATTTTTGTGGACTCAATTGCAAAAATATTGTTCAATTGCTATTGAGATGTACCAATAGAAGTCATTCTCACTTTGATGATATTTTTGTGGACACAATTGCAATAAACTTGTTCAATTATTATTGAGTTGAACCAATAATCCTTCAACAACTTGTTACTCTGTTATTGGACTTTGTTGTAGTCTCCATCATGTGGTCCACAAGATTTAACAGGAACTCCTCTACAAGTTAGCAGGAAGTTTATGCACAACATTTTTCCACGCCTTCTATTGGTGAATCAACGGTCGGGATAAATTTAGATTGACATGGAATCCATCTCAAGAAAATAAAAACCTGATCGATCATTGATCCATCAAGAGAGGAAGTGGCTAAATCTCGTGCCTAGACTGCAGCAGAGTAGATACTCCTCCGCTGCCGCAGTCCCTTATCCGGGGTCCATGCTAGAGTACTACAAGTGGCACACAGTTCATCAGGAAAAGTAAAAAAGACTTTGTATATGTGGTCAACTTGATTCGTTCCCATCTACTTGGTATCCATTTGATCTTTGAATCAAAAAATCTCACCCTTTTTCTTCTTTCACCCTTCAGTCCTTTTATTATTGATTATCTCATCTGAGTGCCAGTTGTAGAATTCAACAAAGTAGGCTGGCTAGAGGAAAAGTAAAAAAGACTTTGTATCAATGGAGGTCATTTTCACTTGAATGATATTTTTGTGGACACAATTGCAATAAACTTGTTCAATTATTATTGAGTTGAACCAATAATCCTTCAACAACTTGTTACTCTGTTATTGTACTTTGTTGTTGTCTCCGTCCACCATGTGGTCCACATGATTTTTCCAGAACTCCTCTATAAGTTAGCAACAGTTTATTTATGCACAACATTTTGTCACATCTTCTATTGATGGATCAACGGTCGGAATAAATTTAGATTCCCGTGAAATTCATCTCAAGAAAATAAAAACTCGATCGATCATTGATCCATCAAGAGAGGAAGTGGCAACTTTCTGGATGAGATCTTTGTAGACTCAATTGCAGAGTTCGTCAACTTCTTTAACATTGAGCTGAACCAATAGATGCCATTCTCACTTGGATGAGATTTTTGTGGACTCAATTGCCGAGTTTGTCAACTTCTTGAATATTGAGCCAATTAAAAAATATTCAACAACTTGCCACAAATCTCACCGACTTTCCCAGTAGTTTCCCTTAATAATAACAATGACTTGTTGCTAATATTCAATGATATAGAGGTGGTCCATGACAACCTATTCCAACTAGCACACAGATTAAGCTAATTAAAAGAAGTGCTTAGTGTTTCTTCCGTCCCAAAATAAATGTCGCACTTTTTATTTGGGTTGGTCCCCAAATAAATGTCGCACTTTCTATTATTGCAATAAACTTGTTCAATTATTATTGAGTTGAAGCAATAATCCTTCAACAACTTGCTACTCTATTATTGGAGAGAGGGATTTAAAGTAATAAATTACTCCCTCCGTCCCAAAATGATTGTCCCACTTTTTTTGCTTTTATTACGAAGGAACTTTGAACAATAATTTTAGGTTTATTTAACTATACAAATGAAAATCTAAAACTCATTATTGATACACCATCAATAATACTATCAATTGCAAGTTTTAGATCTTCATTTGTATAATTAAATCAACCTAAAATTATTGTTCAAAGTTTCTTCGTAATAAATGCAAAAAAAGTGGGACAATCATTTTGGGACATAGGGAGTATTATTGAGTGGCACACAGTTCATCAGGAAAAGTAAAAAAAGACTTTGTATATGTAGTCAACTTGATTCATTCCCATCTACTAGTATCCATTTGATCTTTGAATCAAAAAATCTCACCCTTTTTCTTCTTTCACCCGTCATTCCTTTTATTACTTTAAATCTTTCTCTCCACATCTATCTGCTAGATCTCAAGTATTTTTTAAATGGAAGGAGAAACCATTTACTCCTTTGTGATTGGAAGGCTTCATGATTTGTTGGTCGAAAAAATGGAGTATCTGCAGGCTCTGGAAGGTGTAGTCGATGAGCTTGCAAAAAAGCTAAAAGAGATGGAAGATTTGTTAGAATTCGCGCATGTTAGGAAGGATAAACGTACCAAAGAAATCATAGATTTGGCTGATCAGCTGATCGATTCCATTGAAATGTATGTCTTCCGAGTTGTAAACAAGCACATTGGCATCAGAGAACGTTTGTTGCGTCCAAAAGTTTGCAAGGCTATTGAGAAGATCACAATCAAAATCAGTGACTTTATCAACAGCCAAAGTAGAGATGCGGACGCCAGCTCCTCGGATTCAAGAAGACCGTACAAAGTACAAGATCTTTCTAGTCTATTCCATGAAGAAGATTTTGTTGGGAGGGAGGAAGACATCAATAAATTGGTGTCATATCTGGTTGATCATGAAGAAAATGAGTATCAGGTCATTTCCATTTATGGAATGGGTGGTTTAGGGAAGACCACACTTGCTCGGAAAGTGTATAAAGACAAGAAAGTGTTGAGCCATTTTCAAAGTTTCGCTTTTGTTTGTGTGAGCGAACAATGTCGAGCGGAAGAAATTTTGAAACATATACTACAACAACTTTCTCTTGCGAAGGAGGAAGAGATGAAGAGCATGACTCAGGGGGATGTAATTGAATCACTTCAAAGAGTACAAGTAGAGAAAAGGTGTTTGATCATTATTGACGACATTTGGTCCGTAGTTGATTGGGAAAGCCTGAATTGCGGCTTACTTGATGAAAGCACGGGCAGCAAAGTACTGCTTACCACTCGGATCAAGGATGTTGCAGATAAGGGATTTTGCTACTCTTTGGACTGCTTAAGCGAAGATGAGTGCTGGGAGCTATGTCAGAAGAAAATAGGCACAGACAGAGGTTAGTTAATTATGATTATAAGAATCAAGTATAAATGTTACGTTGCTTCACCAGTTTTTTTTTTTTTTTCAATTCGTTAACTTTGGATTGTCTTTAGTTTGAGAGACATTTAAGAATGTTAGCTTTAAAAAATTTAGTGTTTTTAGTGCCCTTACTGATCTTACTTGTGCGTGACATCTTGCTTGTGCGTGAGAAATAGAACCTGGTAATTGACATGGGAGGAAAATAATGACTTTAGCTACATTAATAAAGTATGTATTTTATTATTTATAAAATTATGTAATCATAATTATATCTCTGTTAATGTATGTTTTTTTTTCCTTTTTTCCTTATAGATTCTGAAATAGAGAAAAGGAAGGAAGAGCTGGGAAGGAAAATGATTGCTTGGTGTAGAGGTAATCCCCTAGCTGTGTGTGTTCTCCGGGGGGTTTTAGTTACAAAATACAGCCTACGTGAGTGGCAAAGATTTTATGAAAGCAGAACATGGGGTGGAGGTAGAGGTGGAGAGGTGTATCAACAATTCAATGGCGAAGTGGTGGAAGAGTTATTATTTAGTTACAAGGAGTTACCATACCAGCTAAGGCCATGCTTTCTTTACTTGGCAAGTCTTGTTGAGGATGAGGAGATAAAGGTGGAGACGTTGTACATGTTATGGGATGCTGAAGGCATGATATTGTCAAAGGACAGACAAGTAGGAGAAACAAATATGGATGTAGCAGAGAGATATTTGGGTGAATTAGTGGGAAGATGCATGATTGAAGCAAAATTAGATGAGGCGCATCCTAATACTAAGAGGAGGTACAAGTTTTGTTGGCTTCATGATCTAATGAGAAAATTATGTTTGTCAATAGTTAAAAAGGAAGATTTTCTCGAGGTCCATGACTATCGTGGTCGTAAAGATGAAGTCTTGGTATTTCATTCCTCTTTTCCAAGGAATGATACTAAGTTACCTCCTAGGCAAGTCTTGTATCTTCCCGAGGAACAAGATTTCATTGTTCAGGATGATAAACACAACGCAACTGGGCATGTGAGGTCGCTTATGTTCAAACATGGACGTGCGAAGAAATTATCCAAGTTGAAGAAGTTGAATTTGCTGAGAGTACTAAGCTTTGATCAAACCACAATTGGGAAGGAAGATATTACCAATGAGCTCATCCACCTTAGATACTTGAGCCTTAACTGGTGTGATATAGTATGCCTTCCATCATCCATATATGACTTTATATACTTGCAAACTCTAGATATGCGAGCATTTTATAAATTAGGTGATTATGAATTTAGGATACCAAATCTTGCTCTAAGAAAATTGAAAGGATTGAAGCATCTATTTCTTCCTCAGAAACAGGAATATGAGGTGACCCCAAAATTTTCCAGACTGAGACTTGATGGATTGACCAAGTTGGAGACGCTAGTAAACCTTGATTCAATGATGTGCGAGATGGAAGATGTCATTCATATCACCAATCTTAGAAGATTAGAATGTACGATTTGTATCTCAAGTGAGGATGATGGTAAGAAGATGAAGGAATTCATGAATAAAGTGAATTTGGATCGGTCGTGGCAGTCATCACTTGCAATTGAACTGGTCAATCCAAAGGTAGAGATGTACTCTGATGTTTTAAGAGGACAAATTCCTGAATGTTGTGAAGAAATTTTGCATAAGTTGAGGATAAAAGGGGTGACAGGTAAGTTATTACCTGAATTTTCCAAATTTAGTTGCCTCACTTCATTATATTTGTATGAATTTGAGGTAGAAGAAGACCCTATGCCGACACTGGAGAAACTCTCAAACCTAGAGGAGCTCCTATTAGCAGATGGGAAATTGAAGGGAAAGGAAATGACTTGTTCTTCAACTGGTTTTCCCAAACTTAAGTATTTGGGTTTATTTAGCCTGGAAAAATTGGAGAAGTGGTGTGTTAAAGAAGGTGCCATGCCCAATCTCCACCGTGTATGTATTACGGGATGCTTAAAGTTAGAGATGCTTCCTGAGGAACTGAAATTCATTTCAACCCTCGAGCAGTTATGGATCGGGGATATGCCAGAAGAATTCGAGAGGAGGTTGATTTGCAGAGGGGAAGACGGAACTGGAGAAGAAGGACCAGAATTTTACAAGATTCAACCAATGTTTGGAGTGGATAGGTATAAGATAAGGAGGAGGAGATGAAGTCGATACTAGTCTTTACGCCGGAGAGTATAAATTAAATTCATGTAAGTTTTTGTTTCAGAATTAATGAAAAATAAAAAAGAATGATTTTTTTGTTTTTTTTTTCTTTTTTTCTGATTGGGACACTTGGCGTCCTCTGATTGGTCAATGATTTTTTTTTCCAAATTTCATCCGAATTTTTCAAAGGCAATTATCTTATATAAAAAAAATGTTTTTTTTATACCAAAATTCATAATTTTTTTTTCTCTATAAATAGAGTCCTTTTTCATTTGATTTGGAAAAAAAAAACACTCTTTTTTCAATATAAATTTCTCAATTGTCCTTGATTTTCCAAAAAAAAAAAACCTCTTTTTTAGTGAAATGTATTTTCCAATTGTATTACTTTTAATTAAGTATAATTAAGTATGAAGTATTTTTTTAATAATAATTATCGTCATTTTTCGTATTTATTTAATTGCAATTAAAAAATTAATTAAGTATGAAGTAATTTTTTAATTATAAATGATAATAATAATAATAATTATTTTACTAATCATAAAAATAAAAAATATAAAATAAAATAAAAGTGGTGGGGTGTAGGGTGATGAGTTTGAAGAGTGTTGAAAAAATGTGGGTGTTGAAACCATTGTAGGGGTTAAAAATTGAATGAGATGTTGAATAATTAGGTGGAGGAGAGAGAAGCTGACGTGGAGAGTGTTTTAAAGGGTGTTGAAAAAATTGAGGGTGTTGAAAAACAAAAAAGAATGATTTGTTTTTTCGTGTGTGTGGGCATTCAACATTTACTATACATTCTTTAAAATATATCCATGGTCTAAATATAATTACTAAATATGAAAAATTTGGGACCATAAAATTTTTTGGCTCGAGTCAACGCGTGTTCCAAGTCAACCAAGATGAAGCCTAATTTGTTTTGTTCTGCTTCAAAATTGGAATCTTCTCTTGACTGTTGTCACGTTTAATAAATAATTAATAGTCATATTTGAATTTTCCAAGATTATCCACGTTGGAATGGATTCTTTAATTAAAAATTAAAAGTCAAGAGTAAATTGGTAAATGAATGACCACTAGGAATGTTCAAAAAATTCGTGAAACCGAACTTTACCGATAAAACCGTATCAAATCAATAAAAATCGGATCAAACTAATTTGTGCAGTAATAGGAAAAGGAAATTTTGGGCTTGTTATTTCAAAAAAAAATTAAAAAAATTATTTGCGAAACTGCAGAATAGCAACGCTAATATGCGTTTAGAGAGACAATTGGATTTGGGTAAAATGAACCTCGAAGAGTTGAAGGCCGCATTCGATGCAGAACATGCATTTGTCTTTACAATGGTGTGAACGTTCATATTTGCATCTCAAAAGTTATTGCATATGAAAAAAAATAGGCACAACAAAATGGCTTGTATGCGAATCTGACATCAAAATAATTGTCAGACTTATTTATGGTAGAGCATGTTAAAAAATAGAGAAAGTAAGACCGTATGTGAAGAAGAGTCTTCATCCTTGTATGAATTATTCTTGATGTCCATTTGTGGTAAACATTCCCTTGGTAATCATTGAATTGTCAATGACGGTTGCAGAAAATGCTGATCAATAATTATCAGAAAATTTCGATCTTTCATATTCAAATTTGCTTGATTCAAGTCTAACCCGAGTTTTTTCGGTTTTCCCGCCTTCTATTAGAGTTTTTTCACTTATAAGAGTTGACTTTCGTAGATGTCTTTGGAATTTGGCCTCAACGCTCCGGACCTCACAAACATCGAAAAACACAAACTAGTGTAATGAGGCGATGCAGGGTATTTTTGTTTGAGAGGCTTTAGAGGGATTTCGAAAAATTCATATCCTTTTAAAGCATTAAGTTAGGCCCCAGTTACCTTAGAGAAAGGAATTGTATCATTTATTTATTTTATTATTTTTATTTTTTATTTGTAGAAATTGATTTTTTTTAAAAAAAAAACTAAAATAAAAAAAAAATTATATTCTGAATAAGCGTTTGGAATGAAGCGCGCTTTGATGTGAAGAAACTTGGTTGAGTGCTAGTACCTCAAAAAGGACGGACAATAGGCCTACTATCAAACGACATTTAGCGGCACCGGCGGTGGCGAACCTCACCTCCACATCCGTCGTCCGGCTACCAGATCCCAATTCGTCTCACCGTCGTCCATTCACATGTTCTGACTTTTAGGGTTTTGTTCAGTACCCTAATTATGCTGAAGTCAATGTGAGTTTATTCCCACTTTCATCTTCTTCTTCTTTTTTCACAACTAAATTCTAAGCTCTGTAATTGGATTTTGGGGAGCAATTTTCAATTTTTACAAAATATTATCTTTTTTTTTCTTCAAAACCCAAATGCAAAACTTGGAATTTGTGTTAAAAAGCATACCTTTCATATTATGTCGATTCAATTCCTTTTATTCAAGAGTGATATTTTGTCTGTTGTATGCTCTTATTTCTGTAATTTGTGTAATTTGTGTAATTTGTGTTAAAAAGCATACCCAAATGTGAGCAATTTTCAGTTTATAGCATTGGAAATTCAAATTATTGTTGTGTTTGAACAGAAAGAAGCTCCGTTTGCGGTTGATTGCAACTTCCTTTCGCCAATCAAATGTAGCTGCATTTGTATGTCTTTTCACTTTTGTATTCATTTTATTCAAGAGTGATATTTTGTCTGTTGTATGCTCTTATTTCTGTAAGTTACTTCCAAGATTATGGATACAAAGTAGTCATTGGCCCTATAATGAATGTCAGGTCATAAAGCTTCAGCCTGTAAGAAAGTAAAGTGAAAGATGTGCCTCTGAAAAATTCACGATATTGTGGTACTTCCCTCTGGTTCGAACGAGTGTCCTTCTAAGTTTTTTCCTAAAAGTTGTCCCTTGTGAAAATGAAAATTTAACAGCGACATATATAAGTGATTATCTTAGCATCTACATTAAACCATTCCAAATGCACATGTGAACATGATAAGTAATCGAGGTGCATTTAGTAATTTTGTTAGAAAACAGTCACTCAATCTTGGGTGGGAAAAGTACTCTCCTTCTTGTGCATGTACATGGGATATAGAAAATTCTAAGGGGCCGTTTGGTAACCCGATAAAAGACTGGATATGATAAATAATACCGGATAGGGTTGTTTGGTACGATTTTAAACTTTTTGATTAATTAGAAGGGTGTGGCCGATAAGGGGCTTATCCCCTTATTATTTATCCCTTGAAAGGGGGTGGTGTTATTAATACGGGGATTATTAGTATGGGGATGAATAACCATGCTTATCCTTATCTTGCTACCAAACGAGCCCTAAAAATTTAGTTACCCTACCACAGTACCACTTCATTGTTGTATTGTATAACACTTATACATTTGTTGTTGTAGTTTATACTAACATGATAAGCATTCTGTTTTTCCTTTTAAATTACTGTAAAAGAAAGTGGGTAAGTTAGGACACTAGTTCATTGATGTGTTTAGTGTGTAATACATCAGTGCATTCTGTTTTTCTGTAAGTGTAGCATTATGAGGTTCATTTTAAGATAGAGGTAGTATTACTCATACAGAATTGATGTTATCATGTAGGGAGGAAGGAATGTAATTCGCGAAGTGAATGAGTGGAGAAGTTTCTCAACCTTATATGGTACGGCTAAATGCTTGATTTTGGATAGTGAACATTTACCAAATGCATGTGATTGGCTAAAATGTAGACGTGGATCCAAGGTATCCGCTCACGTGATTTGGTAAACTTTTTGTTGCAAAAAATTTAGTAACTGTCATTTCATTCTCGATTTTTTTTCTATCTGTGTTATTGATAGTGATAGGGTTATTGAGAATGACAGATCTTTTACAATGCAGCTCATTGTAATTCAACGTATGGGAGGGATTCTATCGCATGGTCGTGGCAGCTGCAAATCGTGAATGCACTTCGTTCAGGCGAGAGAAGCATAGCGTCAGGTCTGCTGTCAAATCTCATCGACATGAGTCACTCGTTTACAGCAGATGATTTCGTTTATATTCTTGAATATTGTGCACGGACACCTGATCCATTGGTAGGCTCCCTGATAAATAATGAGTCTTGGCCTTTCTGTTTAGGTGCTTTTATTTCTTGAGTTTTAATGCATCCACATATTGCCATACGGTATGGTTTAGACTTCCTTTATGCAACATATGATTGCTAACGCTTATGGGTCACTATTTTGCAGGGTAAAATAGAACATATCTATTCTGGGTGTTTATTACCTATGATGGCCGAGTAGGTGACAATCTTTTCAACAATATTATGTGTGTAGTTGTGTATATAGGTTCTAAGAATAAATATGTCCCTGATGTGAATGTAAGTTTGAGTGTGCTTATGATGTAAGGACCAGGACAACAGAGAATGCTTTGAGTACATATTAATTGACCAGTGCTCAACTTTGCTCGACTATTAATTGTTACCGTATTTGCTTAACAAAGTAACAAACTAAGCCTCTAACTGTGCGGGGCCCTTTTCTTCTGAAACTTCGTTCCCATCATGCGCAAGTGTACCCATGATATCATTAACAGAACGTGCTTCTTTGTTTGTGCAGTTTGTGATGGAAACTTTTGGAACAATGAGGAAAAAAAGAGGTTGAAATGAACAACAAAGGCCATCTTTTAATCATCCAAGCTCTTTGTAAAGGAGCCTATGTAGAGGAGGTGTGATGTCAGTCATTTTCTACATTTTACTTCTGGTGATTTACTTGTTTCAGTATATCTTTATTATTCTTTGATTTCAAAAAACCTGCATTGTGTGTTATTTGTCAAATTAATTACGCAATTATGAAATCATGACCTCAAGTTAAGGAGAGAAATTTTCTGTTGTTCGTTTACAAACTTTTATTATGATATCTTTCGAGTAATATCTAATTTGTTATGTATGTGGGTTCTCTCTTATTTGTGTAGGCATTCAGTATGATAAGTTTACTTGGGGAAACTCCAGATCACTATCCTGATTTACACATGTACAATAACTTATTGGGAGCTTGTGCTGATATGAAACACACAGATTATGCCAAAAAATGTTTGGATCTAGTGGATCATGCGTTCATGGGAAAGGATGAAAGAACATACATGGAGCTTCTCAAGGTGTGTACATATTTAAACTCTTATTCATGCTTGGAGGCAAATAATACGCAGCACAAGTAGATTTTCAGTGTTTCTAAACCTGTTACTTTGTCGTAGGGTTAGCTATCTAGCTAAACCAGATTTTTATTTCAGATTGGGGCACTTCTAATTGGTCAAACATTTTTATTTCTTTTTCACAAAGTTGTATTGAAAAATTAAAGGTTAGCAATCGTTTTACATATTGCCTAGAAACAAGCAAGTGTAGTTTGATAAGAAGATAAGGTATTAGAGGGATTTATCTTTGGAATAAGTGTGTTTTGTGTAAATTGGTTGATGAGGAGTGAATATCTTATCTAGTTCCCAAGCGGTGATTCTGGAGCTACAATTTGTATCCATGTAACATTATTTTACTTTAGGCTTATGGAAATCCAGTATTTCTTCCCGACATTAAATGTTCAGTGCAGAACTTGAAGGGGTTTTTATGATTACATTTCTAAAGTTGCTGATTATATTTTTCTTCTCTTTCTCCTTTGTACTCCCACCGTCATTAAATGAGTATCCGTTTTTTGACATTGAGTGATAGTTAAGGAAGTTGACATTTAAGCCATTTTTAATAGCAAATATACTTAAGCACCCCTATATCCACCTTATACACTTGTACTAATATATTTGTTATGAATTTAGTAACTTCCTTGAAAAAGAACACTTTTTTAGGGACAAACTTTTATAGAATCGAGACTCATTTAGGGACGGAGGACGTACATGTTTATATTAAAAGTGATTAATTATCTTTCTCTTGAGTAGTTTGAAAAGTAAAATCATTTGTCTATTCTTTCTTCACTCTGCAGTTAAAGTTAATGCAACCGAAGAACATGAAGCCACATGATTCAACTTTTGCAACCTTATCAATTGGTTGCAGTAAGTATTAAATGAAACGAGATCTTCAAGTCAAACTTATCATTTTTTGCTTTACGATGACCTTTCTTCTTCCTGATCTGCTTAGTCAAATAGTGACTCTAGGCATAGAGAATATTCCAGTCAGTTTTTTTGTAGTTCATAATGTGAATGTGATCATAGTTTATAATTACATCTCTTCCAATTTTTGCAGGATCAACCCGAACGTGCTGTTCAAATTTTCAGTAAAATGAGGCAGTTGAAAGTCAAGCTTGATATCAGAACATATGAGCTACTATTTTCTTTGTTTGGTAATGTGAATGCCCCATATGAAGAAAGCGGTACGTCATCACAAATAGATGTTGCTAAAAGGATAAGAGCTATAGAAGAGGACATGTGGCGGCATGGCATTGACCATAGTTATATATCGATTATGAACTTGGTAAACACCTTTTTTTCTCCCTTCTTTTGTCCAACTACTATCAATTTAGAATTTTGAAAAGTAAAATAAGGGCGACACGTTTGTTTATGTATTTTCTGTCTGCTTTCCTTTTTTCTCTTTTATGCTAACTACCCAAAAGACAATATTTTCATTTATGCTATTTGTGTCCCCTTGTTTATGGAATTTATCGGTAAACAATTAAATACAGCTTGGTATATTGGTATCACACTTGCTTATTCTTGGCCGTGTACAGCTTAGAGCACTTGGAACGGAAGGGATGGTAAAGGAGCTAATAGAATACTTACAGTCGGCAGAATATCAGTTCTCACGTAGGAACTCTTCTCTAGGAACATCAATTTATAATACGGTGTTGCATTCCACTCATTGACGCTGGGGAGGTAAATACTTTATACAATCTCTTTTTTTTCTCAGCTGTTCTGCCAACTGACAAACCAAATTCTTGTACTTTGTGGATACCAACATTAATTTTATGGGTTAATGACAATTTAGGGCCTGTAGTATAGGGGCGCACCACATTGGGGCCTGAAGTCTTAAAACTGTCAATTTAGGGCTCAAAGTTACAATTTTGATCAATTTGGGGCTTTTTGACGTTTTCCGTAAAAAAAAAACCGTTAAGTGACCACGTGCGATGCACATGAGATTCAGTGAGGGTATTTTGGTCATTTCATAGACTTCAGACCCTAAATTGACAAATCATTTTCTTATGAATTTAACTCTTTTTTCCTAATTCAGATTTCAAATTATACATTGGATTTTACCCAGCTTCATTCTCTCTCGCCGCCGAATGTTGTCTCCACCGGACTCCGGTTAGCTTTCAACGAACAACAACAACAACGAAATCATCACCAAGGCCATCAGCACTCTCTCTCTCTCTCTCTCTCCTCAATCATCTGGTGTTCTTTCTCTTCTACCAAACAATTTATCATCCCAAATCAATCACCAACATGATGAAATCGAACATTTCATTCAGTCCCAGGTCCGCCTCCCCCTAACTTCCCCACACCATCGGTAAATTCCAAGTCATCTCCATTTCCGCCGCCTTCTTTCCACAGTCTACCATGTCCGCCGCCTTCTCTCTCTCAAAATCTCTCTCTCCTTCTCTTTGAGGATCTGGGTTTTGATTTAAAAGGAAGTGACTTTGGTTTGTTAATTTAGTTTGAATTTCTAATTTTATTTGTTCAAATTATTGATAGGTTTCTTCAAATTTGTGGTGATGATTTTGGTGGTGATGGGTGGTGGATGGTGAATTTATTGGTAGTGTTGGTGAATGATGGCAGATTGGGGGGAAATTGGGGAACGGGATGAGGGGAGAGAAGGAGGAGGAGGTCGGAGGGGGGGGGTGAGAGTTGTGGAGGCTGGAAGGAGATGAAGATGGAAAAGATTTTTCTTTTATTTTTATTTTTTGATAATAGTAGTATCTTTTATTTTTATTTTTATTCATTATGTAATTTATTTTAACCAACTTATAATTGTAAAACTATAAAATGTAAAATTAAGTATTAAAACGAAATATTTAATTTATTTTAGGTATATTAACACTTACTACATTATTTCATCTTTAAATATATGACTAGTGCTACACCTGTGCGTTAAACGCACAAGCAAAAAACTAATTTAAAAGAAAGTAGTGATTTTAAGAAATTTTCTATCCATAAAATTTCAAATGAAGATAAAAATAATAATTGTTAAGAAAATAATTTTCATAAATCGACAATAATGTTAATGAAGTAATATTATAAAATTTGAAATTTTTTCTTGTACACAACATTAGTTGTTTGACTTGTCAGCTTCACTTCTTCATCACACAATAAAATCTTCAAACCAGCACAATTAGTTTGACTTAGCAATGCAACATAGAGTTGAACATAACTAAATCAAGCCCAATTTGGAGTTTTCTGAGAAAAAGCAAGCCCATAAAATAGTTCTTTTAGTTTGGGCATGACATGCGATGCTGTTAAATCAGGCCCAATTTGCTGAGAAACTGCAACAAGGCTTGTAGCAGCAGCCTGACAAACAGAGTGATTATTGAAACTTGCTACAAATTCATCTAGTTAAGCAAGTAGAATACGTAGCAAAGGAGACAAAATTATAAACTATGAAACACCTGAAGCACTGGAATTCCCAAATTAGCTTGCATGAGAACTTGAATGTACAGGCAGCTTCCACCCTGATCAGTATAATAAACGTACAAATAGTTCATCAATCATGTATTCAGATCAGGAGTGAAGCTAAGTAAGCACATTTAAATTGTAATTCTCGTACTTCAATCAGCTCCTTCATAGCCACTTCTGTAGGCAGTAACGCAGCTACACCATCTAACGTCATTAGGCAATCCATAAGTGCCAAAGCGTTCCAACTCTGCACAGGTTCGGACTTACTCACAAATGAAACACCAATGCAAGAATGGACAACGTTTCTTAGTAAAGGTACAATCTGTCTGACAATGAAATCCTCTCCAAAAAGACCACCCGAAAGGTAGAAGGAAAATATTAGCTCACAACTAAAGATGACTAATCCAAAATGACATCATCCTGAAGAACTGGGAATACCGATTCTAACCACCACATCAATTCCTTCACTGCAGAGTCCTTTCCCGAAACGGTGAATCAGCGGTAGTATTGTCTAGATAAAGATTATTAGGTCAGTACCAACCTCAATTAATCAAATATTTAAGCTAAATGCCTTCATCTATGAAATTAGAAAACCGAGAAGATCAAAGCTGGTTTACCTGATAAACTGTAATTGGTACACCAAGCTCTTCACTAAAGCCTATTAGTAGCACAGAGGCAGCACTAGCTGAACTTCTATGAGGAGAAACATATAAATTTGATAGAACAATCGGATGAACTTTATCAAGATACTCTTGTTTCCCAATGCTGCTCCACAACTCCTGGACGAATGAATCTTGGAGAAGAGAGACTTTCATATGTGAGTAGCCTGTAACCTGCAACAAGTGTCTCACTGGGTAAAATGTGAAAAAGAAAGTAGTGTAAAAAAATCCACCAGCTGAAGAACAAGCCTGAGAGCAAACCTGCAAAATCTTCTGGACAGAAGGCAAAACAAGTGTCTTTATAGCTTCTAGATTCAGGCACTTCCAGAATTCTTTTAGAATTATGTATGCACTCTGGTTCAGTATATGATAAAGGAGTTAACAGAAGCGGTAGGCAATAGGGTGCACACATTTCAGCTGCAAATTTGCCTATATCTCGCAAGACACCACGTTTTACAAAACTTGCAGCATAATGAAGACGGGATCCATCTTTTGATAAAAGTTGAAGTGGGGATAGAAACAAGTAACATGACCTAACTGTTGCCGGGAAATATGAAGACTCCAAAAGACATTTGGCAGAAGGCCTCCTACTTACATAGAAAACAAAAAAAATACTTCAGTTCTGAGGAATTGAGATGATAAGTATCAAAACTAACAAAAAACACAGCTTGCAAATAAGTTCACTTAAGAATCTACGACATTTCTGGTTCATGGGAGATTGCTAGCATTCTCCAGTTATAGCAATGGTAAGATCTCCCTCTCTCTCTCCCTCTCCATCTCCCTCTCCCTCTCTCTCTCTCTCTCTCTCTCTCTCTCTCTCTCTCTAAAATTTGATAGATGAAAGTGAAAAGGCTGATGAATTGATCATACATGCTAATGTGGATACCACTAAAGTTAATAAGCATCAAAGGGAGCAAAAGACTGATGATAAACATTACTTTTTCCCTAAAATATACTGGGAGCTAGCATTTAATTAGCATCCTTGTCTTAGCTAGCTCTGCCTACATGCAGTAATTTGGCGTAATAATGAAAAGAAGACTATATTTAGCGTCTACTATCCATCGGTTCTCTAGGAGTAGTACAACCACCATGTTGGTTCCTCTTTAAGTAATCAAATCAGAAAATTGGACATATGGTAGATAACAAACATAACAAAACTTGTAAGTTTGTCCCTTAGAAATGCAAGTTTCCTATCTGGAGAAAGTGAAGTTAATAATGATTCTCCCGGTCATACTCTTTCACTGGATGTTGACTTCAAAGATATCATTTGTAGTCAAAATCTAGCAAACAAATTAATACTATAAAGCTCCATACTAAGGAAAGTATGATCTTCTACATCGAAACACAAAATGCCATGGAAGGAAACAAACACTGATCAGTCACACAACTTTGCATAACGAACATGATAAACTAAATTCTACATTTAGTTCACTCACCAAGTAATATAAAAAAAAATACATTAATTTTTTTTTTAGAGAAATCAAATACTGGCTAAAGAAAAAATACCATTAATTTAATACAGGATATTTGCCCACCAATTTTAGGGTGTGCATGGGAAGTCCAGCTTACCTCTTTTCATCCTTCTGAATGCATGCTTCAACCAGGAGTTCAACTTGGGGAGGAAGTTCTTTCATTGAATTAGGTAAGATACCACTCTCTAAGTACGTAGATAATGGGTGTGCTGAAGTGCTTTGCACTTCAGCCTTTATTTAGTTATAGATTTAGATACCTCAATTATAATATTTATCCCAAAAAATAATTTTGACCCCCTTTCTAAATATTTCTGGCGCCACTGATGACAACTACATACATGCATGACTGAAGAATGAAAAGGAAGAAATATATATGTACGGCTTCCATGAAGAGTTCTTCCGTAGACGTTCCAAAGTCTGAAACAACAGAATCAAGAATTTGTCATCGACTTCCCCTTCCTCGAACATTGCTGTCCAAGTAAAGGATCTTGCAAAACCCTCATTGGAGTAATAGCTAAAACCAAAGGTATCACAAGTATAACCCTTGGAAATTTTCCAAAACATGAATCAAACAAGCAGACAAATCAGTTTCGTCCCTTTATTTTTACACGCTATTAGTTTGGCAATCTGTGGCAATGTCCGAAGGAACCACTGGTAAAATCCCTAAAAATTTCCTAAAATGAACCCGACAAACAGTCCGACTCCATTTCACTTTACTTTCTTCCAATACTCTTAGATTGAAGAAGTAAAACCAATGAGTTCAAAAATTGCTGCAAGTATTTCATACAAGATATACTCCTCCATTACCAACTAAAATGTCCATGATTGACGGTCACAATGTAAGGATTTTCTATAAACGCTAAAGTTAAGTCATCAAAATAACTTATAAGCCGACCCCAAATCATTTGGGACTAAGGCTTTGTTGTTGTTGTTGTATGAAACACTAGAGTTAAGACATCAAAATTAACTTAACAGCAAAGCAAACATAAGTCCAACTATCATACAAACTACTAGAACATCAGCAGAATGAACCACATTGACATGAACTGCTTAATCATTACTAAACATTTTCCGCATTTTTCATCGAAAATAAACACAAGAAATCATTTTTCACTCATCGCCTTATCAGACACCTAAAGAATCAATATAAGTAAAATGGGCACTAGCAAGAAAGTTGAAAATTACCATCAGAGGAACCATCAATCGAAAATATACTAAACCCTTTGTTTAAATCACTGTACTTGATGTTGCAACCGCGTACTTGAGCTCCATTCAACTGGGATACAATTAGAAATATGCCAGAATCAATCAAATAGAATTATTC
Source organism: Adenophora triphylla var. japonica (assembly GCA_022495995.1). NCBI lineage: Eukaryota > Viridiplantae > Streptophyta > Magnoliopsida > Asterales > Campanulaceae > Adenophora > Adenophora triphylla. The sequence continues at coordinate 47,369 of JAFEMH010004076.1, read as the reverse complement.
ATGTATGCATAATCATAATTAAATGATGAGAATTGTTATTCACCCCCGCAAGTTTCCTTAATACCCCCGCATTTCTATTTTCAAAGAAATGCCATTAATTGAAATGACTTTATTACCCTCACTAATATGTTGCCCACCACTGCTCACCACCACCCCTCCCGCAACCATCCACCACCGTCACCACCCATCGTCGCCATCGTCTCTACTGTCACCACCGTCTATACTCGCAGATTTTCAAACCCAAATTTTCTCACACCCAAATTTTCAAACGAACCTGGATATGAGTTGCAACGACAAACGAAGAAATTTGTCTGAGAAAGAGATGACAAAACATCTTCTATCCAGCAGGTTCTTGGGCATTCCAAAAGAGTGATGCTTTGCTTTAATGTCAATTTCCCAGACTGACTTTTCAATTGGAAGAAGACGAGAAGCCATAAGTGCAGAATCTAAAGCACCAGCAATTTCATTAAACCTGTGACAATTATAACATATTTCCATCATTAATTGTTATTTCTCTCCCTCCCTTCAATTACTTCTTCAGTTTGGGATACAGAAGGTGAGGAATTGTTTAACAACAACATTACATACCTCAATGAGAAATACACAGCGACATTCCACTGCTTCATGAACTCAGTAGACTGGTTCAGCTCGAAAATTGGCAACAGCAGATCTGGACGGGCAGTATCCTAACATGACAAGAGAAGTTGCAACAAAAAAATAAATCCTGCGTCATAACAAGATTTATTTAACAGGACAACTGAAAACCCAATACATACATAAAAATTAAATCCTGCTTCATGAACTCAGCATAGACTGGCGGTGGGAAGTCTTATTGTTTTGATAGCTTAGGGGTGTTTATTGAAGGGTTTTAGAGGGTATAATAGTAATAATGGGAGCCTAGTTTTAATTTTTAAAAGTAAACTTAGTAATAATGTGGGGTATTAAATAAACTTGCAGCAGGGTGAATAACAATTCTCTTAAATGATTAATGAAAAATCAAGATTTTGAAAGGGATTTTCAATACCTTTAACCATTGGAGGAAAAGTTCGAGCTTTGCTTCTTCTTCTTCTGGGTTCGCCATTGTTGCTGCCGCGAATTCCGAAACCCCTTCAATTTTGGAACGGAGCTCCGTTGGGATGTTCGATTTTAAGAGAGATGCTATGTTATGGTTTTGGGGAAGAGGGGGCTTTGAATTATTGGCAAGGGTACAACATTGCCGGAAAAGGGGAGTGATGCCTGGAAAAGGAGAAGAGAGAGTCGGTCTGGAGAGGGTAGATAGATCGAGAAGAAGAAACCGTGGAAGGAGAGAGAGGAGGCTGGGTTGCCGGAAAGGGGGGGGGGGTGTTCGCCTAGAGAGTGAAAAGAAAGAAACGAGAAGAGAAAAGAAAGAAACGTGGAATACAAAAGGACTATCTAATTTCATTTTGTACAGGAATATTTTGGGATTTAGAAAATAGTATAGGGGTGTAATCAGTAATTGATATTAGGAGAGAATGAATTTAGTCCTAATTCAGTCTAGGTGATAGTTTGAGCGGGAAAATGTGGGTGTGTTGAAGTGCTTTTGCACTTCAGCTTTTATTTAGTTATAGATTAGTAATTTTTTTCTAAATATTTATTTTATTTAATCTATTTTTATTTTTATATTTTATAAATTATCTGCTCTTAAATAATTAGTAATTTTTTTGAAGCAAAATAATTAGTAATTTAAATTATTAGAAAAAAAAAACTAAATATTTTTATTTATTATTTTATAGGAAAAATGACAATTTAAGGCCTGAAGTCTGGGCCTGAACGCAAAATGACCAAAATGCCCTAACTGAATCTCATGTGCATCGCACGTGATCACTTAACGGCTTTTTTTTTTTATGGAAAACGTCAAAAAGCCCCAAATTGATCAAAATTGTAACTTTGGGCCCTAAATTGACAGTTTTAAGACTTCAGGTCCCAATGTGGTACCGCCCCTATACTACAGGCCCTAAATTGTCATTAACCCTAATTTTATTTGTGATTCAGAGTCAGATGGCGGCCGATATATTCAGAACTATGTTATTATGTGGTCATCAGCCAGATGCAGCGACTTACACTATCATGATTGATTGCTGCAGCATTGTCGGGTCATTCAAATCTGCCAGACCGCTTTCTATGATGATCCGGGATGGATTCTATCCTCAAGTGCAAACTTATACTGCTTTAATAAAGGTAACCTCAATAAAAGCCTTGCTTAATTGGAGTGGTGATAGACAATGCATATGTATTTGGGTGTTTGGAGGAATGGCTTATTTGCTGTTTTTGTGTTTTTCAATTCTTTTTTTTTTTTTTTGTCAAGAATGAAATTAGAACAGGGCTTATGGTTATGTGGAAATATCTACAATTATCTTCCTCAACTTCTTATGCTTTAATATGTTAAAAAAATATGAAAACTACTATATCAATACCAATAGGATCATTTACGATATCAAAAGAACCAATATAACATAATATAGACATTATCGTAAGGACGTAAAGCACACCAAACTCATTTGTGACATTACTTGACATCAGAATACCAATTTGATTCTCTGCAATAATCACATGTCAACCTAAACAACGCATCGACATTGTTTCAACTTCCAATTATGTCGTCACTAGTACCCCACATCGAGGGGTAAGATGTCTCGTTATTATAGAGTTGGGCACGGAGAGAGCGTACCGGATGGTTTAACAACGCAACTCATTTTCGGGACAAGGTTGTTCTCATGGAACCATGTTTATAGTAATTAATGCTGATCAAGCCACTATGCCATCTTGCTTGCATACATTTCTCAACTCTTTCCTATTTGATCATGCTCATTCTTCCATTTGCGCTCCGGAGATGATAATGATCTTCATGGATACTCATCTCATCTCCGAAATTTAAAACATGAGACGGCATTAAATAATCTTTTTTAATTTGTTCACATTCCCATGATTGGCGCTTCAAACTTCTGCATCAATACTTGCTTCGTTTTATGTTGTGGAAATTGTACAAAGTTTTTTTTACCACCATCCTTCTTATAGAGTAATTGGACTCTCAGATTCTATTGGCAAATGAAGATTTTGATGAAGCATTACATCTTCTGAATCGAGGATGCTCTGAAGGGATTCAACCTGATGTTTTGTTGTTTAACACATTTCTCCAAGTAGCATGTGACAAGGTAATTTGAGCTCACTTTCCTATCTCTATATTTATACTAGATAGATATATACATTCAGTCTGTCCATATGCATGTATTTGAATTGTACATACATGTGTGCAGTTTCAAAGGAACATTGTAGACAAGGGAGTCATTTGACCCCCTTATCTTTTGACAATTACTCCCTCCGTCCCATTTATATTTGCCACAATTGATGGTCAACACAAGTGAACTTTGACCAAGAATTAATGTCAATCTGATCATCCTAATGAAATTCTAAAAAATTAAGTTTTGGCCCCTTTTCTTGAAGGAAAAATAACACTAAGTTGTAATTTTGACCCCCTTTCTAATTAAATCCGTAAATTATTATGTTAGTGGTTTTAGTTTTCGCAAATATACAACTAGAAATTTCAACACAGTCTGACTGAAATGATTGAACCAGGGGAGAATAGATATAATCAAGCATCTCGTGGAGAGGATGCACGAGGAGAAGATCCAGCCAGATGCTTCAACCTGTGCTATTGTATTCATTGCATACGTGGAAAGAGGCTTCTTCACCACTGCCATGGAAGCTCTTCAGGGTTCTGAGCATGCGAATGATTCCTGACAAAGATATTGCTGATGAGGAAAAAAGGAAAATCTTGGAGGACTACTTTGTTCATGCAAAAGAGTCGGAAGAGGCTGATTATCGAATACTGAAACTTTTTAAGGACTCGGAGGAAGATCTTTCCTTTGCTCTTTTGAATTTAAGATGGTGTGCTATTGATGGGAACTCGATTTCATGGGTACCCAACCAGAGTCAGTGGGCTCAGAGGCTTTCTGCTAATTACAGTTCTAGACGTTTAAGGGTGAGCTAAACTTTGTCTAAGACCTTATGAGTTGCCTAAAAGGCCCATAAAGATTTAGTAGTTGACTTGGTGCGCAGAAGAATATCGACTTTTGAGGGTGAGCTAAACTTTGGGACAGTGGAGTATTTTTTTTTTTTACTGGGATTTCAAAGTTACTCTCTTTTTTCTCTATCACAAAACTGAAATTCAAAATTCAAACTGATATTTTTGTGATGAATTATAGCATCAAACTACTCATCCAATTCCCTCATATATCAAATTTTCTGTTTTGCTCACATTATAATTTAAATTCAAGCGATATTTTTGTGTGTATAAACCGGAGATGTGTTGAAAATGAGATATGATCGGTTGAGAAGTGTAAGTGCGAGACCGCAGAATTTTACGGGTGATTTGGTTACGCAAGGGGAGAGGTTTCATAACTTGCCGAGCCGGCGGGACCCGAGAGCTACCGGGATGTTTCTTGGGTTACGCTTTGTTGCCGCTATGGTGCTTTTTGTCGTTCCGTTCGGGATGATTGTTGCTTGTTTGGGGTGTTTTGTGATGAGGCATCCGAGGGTTCGGGATAGGCTTCCGTCTCGTGCCGATAAATTTCTTCAAGAGATTGGCCCGCAAGAACCGATGGTTTGTTGTGAGAAAGGTTGCTTGATCGGATTCTTTATGTTACTTTCATAATTTATTATTATTATTATTTTATTTTATTGCATTTTTTATATATGTAGCGGGAATTCTTGTTGCACGAGTGTTAAATTTATTTATTTATTTTATGTCACTTTTTGGGATTATTTTTTGTATTTAGTTGAGATCTCTGTTCTAAAAGACCCCGCCTAAGGGCGCCTAGGCTCTCCAACGCCTAGTTCTAAGCCCCGCCTAGGTCCTGACTAATCCCGACTAATCCCGATTAGTCCCCGACTAATCCCCGCCTAGGCGCTAGGCCCGGCTCCGCCGCCTAGCATCCGCCTAGCGCTTTAGAACCTTGGTTGAGATGTTTGTTATGTTTGGATCTGTTTTTGAAATATTCCTGCATTGCTTATAATAGCTTAAGTTATTTATTATACTCTCTCTGTTTCATCAAATGACCACTATATCAAATATGTATAGGGCTTGCCCTTGTTGAATCCATATCCCACATCGGAAATTTATGTAAATTTCCTAGCTAACTTCTAATATATATAATATTCAAAGTTGATCCTCCTGATCAATTGATTTTGAAATGGAATATCAAACTTCACTATTGTATCAAAGCGTGTCCTATATATATGTCCGAGCCCAAAGTTGGGCCCCAATAATTTAGCTCAGCACCCATCCAACTTTATGTCCACGCGTAAGCTCAAAGTTCGGCTATGCGTGCATGAGGAGGCGTATTGAAACATATCTCACGTCGGAAATTAACTAGTCTAGCAAGCCTTCAATATATAGAGATCCAGAGCTACTATGGTTGAATTGATTTTGCAGCTTTTGGTTATGGTTAATGTCATACTGCCCACACGAGATTTGTCCTAAATTCAATGTCCACATGAATTTTATACTAAATCTAGCTAGTGGGCACCTGAGATCTGTCCTAATTCCAGTGCTAGCTTCTGTAGTTATAATTGAAAGCGTAGATTGTGAAGAAAAACAGTGAGAAATAATACATTTTCGGAAAATCGTCTCCATGGATGCACTGAAACATAGCACGACAAACAAGAAACGCATTGTTCCATCAAGTTAAGAGAAATGATTGAGCACCAGTACGGGTTCATAAAGCATGAATCAAAGGTTTCAAATACCCAGTAGCTTTTGAGAGGGCAAAAGTGTTTCCTGTGTTCCTACAATGTTCCCATCACATTTCTGATATATCTAAATAATTCATGTAGCTAAAGTGCTAAATAATTCATGTAGCTAAAGTGCAGTATTTTCGTTATGAAGAACTAACCCATTATCCATGATGGCCAACCGAACTCCTTCATATATAAGTAAAACTCATTGCTGGAAGAAAATGTAATGCCCAGTGACTGATTGATGTGGTGCTCCATTCTCCATTCATTTTTATAATAAAATGCTCCAGGTTTTTCTAAATATTTTCACCAGGAGGTAACTCGCTAACTTTGGTGGAGAGCCAAGTACTCTTTCCATATCAAAACGAACTTCAATGTTACGAAGACTATATCCGACCACCATCAACCAATATAGCAGCTTCCCAAGGTCTGCTGCACTTGTCTCCGTAACACTCGTCTGTCAAACCACATGAAGGTTGTCAAAGCCAATATAAGGAAATAATGGATATTATACTCCAACCTTATATAACATGTTCTAATTCAGAAAACAGAATCCCATTGATCAATTAAGGAAACAAGGGCCAATTGTTTGCAATTACAAGTAGTGTCTAAAATGATGGTAATACAAGCTCATTATCATAAATGTAACAATAAACCCCGTCATACATCGTGTCCCTTCATCTATTTTGCTTTGTCAAAAACTAATTCTTCAAGTTCGAAAAGATAATATATTGTAGAAATTATATTTAGGGACCAAATGGTTTCCCTGATTGCTGGTTGTCTTGACTTTTGCTAGCTTAGTCATAGAGGGTCATCGTACATCGGTATTTGAAAGAGGTAAACTTCGTTTTCGTCCTTCGTCCACAATAATTTGAGGGTACTTTTATTCTAACTATTCTGCTTTTTTATTAGGGGAAATGACAAATCAGGATCCAATGTTTAGGGGGTTGTGCCAATCGGGGTTCGATGTTCCAAATTTGTAAATTTAGGGTTCAAAGTTACCAATGTTGGCCAGCTAGGGGTTTATTGACGAAATTGCTAACAAAAAACAGTTAAATCACACGTCCCTCGCATGTGTGACTTAACTGGGGTTATTTTTAATGAAAATATTTGGCATTGTCATCAATAATTTTCACAAGAGAAATGATGAAAGGCCCAGGGAGAAAAAAAATGTCAATTTAATTGGGTTTTGTTAGAGACTTTGAAAAAAAAAAAAAAAACTGATTAACGTTGCTAACTTTGAATCCTAAATTGCCAAAAGTAGAACATCATACCGTGATTGGGACACTTTCCCTAAAATTAGGACCCTAACTAGTCTTTTTCCCTTTTCATCAACATAAAAACGACCGTACTATGAAAAATCTATCATCCCGGTTAGGAAATTGCGGCCTTAGGGAACGAATTTAGGATCGGGACGGGATGGTAGGTTCCCTAAGTATTGTGGTTTATATGCTAATAAAAAAAGCAGAATGGTTAAGGTGAATGTCGGATAATAGTGCAATGGATGATAATGAAGTTTGACCCTTGAGAGGGGTGCATACTTTCTTGATTATTGGGTCTCGCTCACAAGTGCCCCCTTGGCACTTTGGCAACAATCAAGGTTTCCAAATTAAGAAATTTATGACACTGGATATCAAATCCAATACATTTGAGGGGGATTCTCAATGCATTGAGAATGGTTTCCAATGGAACATATTTCTGCCAAAGGAAACTTAACAAGTGACATAGGGGAATTTGTCAGCAAAGTCCCAATTAATCTAAATTTATTGGCCGTTCAAAACAAAGAATAGGCATTCATAACAAACATTTATGCACTTAAATGATCAAAGCGGATATAGTGGTAACCTTCATTTGACCAGGATCTGAAACGGCCAAGAGGCGCTTTACGAACGTGTTCATTGCCACCACAACATCCTCTCCAGCACTACTAGTCAAGTCCTGTATGATAGCAAATCAATATTAACGTGATGGCTACAAAAAGAATTTGGAACACTTCAAAGAATACTCACTACTCTGGGTATCAATATGGACGGTTCCTAAGTTAACTATATTCATGTATACAAGAGTTATACATAATGGAGACGATCAGAATTTGAGATGGAATGATATTGCTCCATTAATTCCGCTCAACTAGTCCACGTTCTACGGTGAAACTCTTTGGACTCTTTTGGTAGCCAAATAAGTAGGTGGATTATATTAAGTTATCCTAATCTCTGTGTTTGGTGACATTTATCGTTGAGGATAAAATTATAGGGATGGGACAAAATAATACCTAACCCCCTTCTTATTATGTCATATGCTATTCATCCTAAAATAAATGTCCCTTATTCCTTTTGGGGATGTCCCAAAAAAAAAGTGTCCTCTTATCGAACTTTCCGTTTTAGCCATAAAAACCTTACATACTTACCCTTAGATGGAGACTCCCATCCATAGTGGGCCCAACATCTAAGACAGAAAGTTTACCTTGGTGAATACTCTCCATAATGGGCCCACAATTTACAATAATAGAGCCAAAGACTCAGCCTAAAATTGTATGCCCAGTTAAAGGGGACTCGTATTTTTTTTTTCATTTTTTTTATTTATTTTATTTATTTTTCGGGGGGGAGGGGGGAGGGAACACTTGTTATCTGGCATTTCGTATAAACGACGACCCCTTTAAGTATTAAATAAACTCTCAAAAATCCAAGTGATAAAATAATGTTGTTAGTTTTAAGTTTACAAAGAGGATAAATATGGAAACTCTATTATAAGCATAGTTTTTAAACAAGACACTAAACCGGACCATCCTAAAATGGCAAGTGGGATTCTTTGAGTGAACGGAGGTAGTATCAACAAATCATAAATTCGTGTATGCTAATTTGAGTTTTAGTAGATTTCTCCACATAAATTAGTAAAAAAGCAACTATATATGCAGAACTCTCCCAACAAAAAGCAGTCAACTCCCTAACCTTCAGATTCTGAGGTTCAAGAGTTAAGATAGTCCAACAGTTCATTTGGTCCATTTGCAGACATTCTTCCTACTTGACGGTTGATGAGCTCCTCAATTTCCCCTTCAAGTAACTCAATCTACTTAACTGCATCTATTTTCTCAGGAAGAGAAACATTATTCCACCTGATTACTTCCCCTGTCACTTTTTTCTGCGTCCCTGGTGCAAAATCAGGCACATCCTGTGAAGTGGGAGCAAAACTAGAGACACTGTTAGATCATAGGCAAGCACAAGTTGTTAAAAAAAATGGAGATAGCACGAAAGGTAAAAACTATCTGAAGAGTCCACATTTAAGAATTACTCATTTTGAAATGTATAATAGCATGCAAGAGGTGAAAATGCCAAAATAAGTCCCCTCCTTCAAGGACAAGGTTTTGGCTAGCTACAAAAACATTGGGGGTAATGAATTAATGGAGTATTTTTTGAAGATTTGACAGATAAATAGGTGGTCATAATCAGTAAACAGATCGCATGCAATGTTTCTGAAATTCAAGGAGTAATCCTCCCTCCTAGTCTAAGAAAGGTTAATAAATAAATGTATACACATAAACACAATCCACATTCCCCTATCAGTGAACATGAGGGGAAGCTACTGTCTTCAGCTGATACCATCCAGTAGCACAAACCATTTGGAATTCTCAACCATTCTGAACAAGGTCACCACTTGCTACCAGCATCAATGACTCCACGAATCCCTACTAAGGCTTATCAAATGCCCCAAACACTAACCAATGACATCCTGATCTAGCACATTGAGCATTACATATGCTCTTACTTTCACATTGTGATATGCAGGCAAAATTTTAAGGAGATTTTTTATTTTAATTATAATTTGATTCTTGCGTAGTATTTCTGGCCAAGTCAAGTAAATGTCAAACATGAAAATTGCCCGCCAACGACTCACCACTACTACCGACTAACATTGCCTCCATTAGTATCACCACCTTCGGCCCACCACCAACCATGAAAATTGCCCGCCACTATCGTCCCTGCCACCACCACCGAACAAACATTTGACATTGTGAAAATAAAATCAAATGACTACACAAAATTCGAAATCAAACATCAACTGAAATCAAACAAAAATTAGCAAAATAATAACAAAATCAGTTGAACATCAAGAATTTTAAGAGAAAGGGATATGTAGTTGGATATCTACACATATACACTCAAACACACACCCAGATCCAACACACACAAGCGAACATACACAGATCTGGATAGAGAGTGAGAGAGAGAGAAAGTGTTACCTGCAGAGAGAGAGAGAGAGAGAGAGACAGAGACAGAGTGAGATGAGGGGGTGGACGGCATAGGGTTTTGAGAGAGAAAATAGAAACAAAGGGGAAATCAAATAGTGAAAATGACAAGTATAGTCTAACAAAGTTCTTATAACTTGTAACAAGTACTCATGGTCTCCTGCTAGTTATGAATCACAGTTAACATAAATCCAGTTTGCACAGTGTAAATTTGATGAAAAATCCATTACCAAAGGTCAAATCCCAACGACAGCATCTAATGCATTTACAGATGTCAAAATTGCAACACACTTGACCATTCAGAACAAATTGTAACCATTTGTATGTACCAAGCAACAGTACATATTAAGGAGAAAGTTATAAAAAGAATCCTTCAAAAATTATATCCATTGCTTAAATTTCTAACTTTTTGTCTCATATCAACATATGCACCCAAGTGCACTTAGATAATAATGTAATACACACCAGTACCTCCAGCTTATTCATGGCAAACAACTTGTTCAACAGAGTTATTCCCAACCAACTCTACTATAGTAGTTTCAACAACATTGCTAAAGCAATCAATTTAATTTACATCCTTCTAAAGATGAAATAGAAACAAATAACTCAAATTGGATCAAGTTGTGTAAACTGATAAATATGGTATAACATACTCCCTCTGTCCCAACATGAATGTCCAAAAAAATCTCAAATTTGCTCTTGATCAAGAACAAATTTGATATTTTTTTTACATTCATTTTGGGACGGAGGGAGTAACTAATATAACTTGTCAGGGGAGTCAAGTTAGTTATGGCAGAGTAAGATCAATCAAGCTGACACACACCAACCAAGCTATGGCACCTAATGCTAAGGCTTTTATATCCCTTTACTTTCCAAGTACTTAAGTTTTAGTAATACACCTTTCAAGAAAAGTGGGATCATTTGGGACTTCCATTTCAAAGGCATAATTAAATGTGAACACTTCGTGATCTGGCTATTCTCGTAGTCACTTCATAAAAAGGGAATATGGGGATTGCTCAAGCAAGACCTTTCTAATGTCTACAGTGTTTGAAAAGAAGGTCCAGACTACCAAGTCTTCATAGAGTCAACCACAAATTCTGCCAGAAATGTTTAAGGGTCTCATTTGCTTATGGAATACCAATGTTTAGACATTTATTTTTATTTTGGGATGGAGGGAGTACGTGCTAAGCATAGTTAAAGTTGGTCATGGAACAAGAAATATGCTTAAAATTTAGCTAACAAACATCTGTCTTAACATTTTATCCGGGGAACGAATCCATTCAAAACAAGTACAAACATATTTCAAGGGGCCAAGGAGCAAATCTATTACCTGGAGTCCGGCTCGAGAAGAACTGGAAACTGGCCTCTTCTTATCCTTATCCTTATCCATGTTAGCAGCAGCTGCTGCTGCAGCCGCAGTATTCTTTGCAGCCAAAAGCCCATTGCCTCCCTTTCCTGCCATTTTCAAGCCTGTTCATAAAAATCCATAAAAACCCTTGAAAATACCTTGTAATCTTCACCAAATAAACAAAATTAAAGTTGTTAACTAGGAAACCCAGGACCAAGAAAAATCAGAAAACAAAGAACAACTCAGATCTGTACATATTTGACTCCGGGGAAGAAGTCAATCGAGAGCACAGTTCAAAAAATTGAACACCATAGAACAAATCAACAAAAGGGATATCAGATCTATACAAAATAAGATCGAAAGGGAAAAAGAGAGAGGTACCTGAGTAAAGATTTGGAAGCGAGAGGGATGAAATTGAGAGAGAGGTAGGAGAAGGGGTGTCTAAAATGATGGTAATACGAGCTCATTATCATAAATGTAACAATAAACCCCGTCATACATCGTGTCCCTTCATCTATTTTGCTTTGTCAAAAACTAATTCTTCAAGTTCGAAAAGATAATATATTGTAGAAATTAAATTTAGGGACCAAATGGTTTCCCTGATTGCTGGTTGTCTTGACTTTTGCTAGCTTAGTCATAGAGGGTCATCATGCATCGGTATTTGAAAGAGGCAAACTTCGTTTTTGTCCTTTGTCCACTATAATTTGAGGGTACTTTTATTCTAACTATTCTGCTTTTTTATTAGGGGAAATGACAAATCAGGATCCAATGTTTAGGGGGTTGTGCCAATCGGGGTTTGATGTTCCAATTTTGTAAATTTAGGGTTCAAAGTTGCCAACATTGGCCAGTTGGGGGTTAGTTGGGGGTTTATTGACGAAAATGCTAACAAAAAACAGTTAAATCACACAAAACAGTTAAATCACACGTCTCTCGCATGTGTGACTTAACTGGGGTTATTTTTAATGAAAATATCAATGCTTTTGGCATTGTCATCAATAATTTTCACAAGAGAAATGATGAAAGGACAAGGGAGAAAAAAAATAACCCCAGTTAAGTCACACATGTCAATTTAATTGGGTTTTGTTAGCAATTTTGGAAAAAAAAAAAAACCTGATTAACGTTGCTAACTTTGAACCCTAAATTGCCAAAAGTAGAACATCATACCCTGACTGGGACACTTTCCCTGAACATTGGACCCTAATTAGTCTTTTCCCTTTTCATCAACATAAAAACGACCGTACTATTAAAAATATATCATCCCGGCTCGGAAATTGCTGCCTTAGGGGGCACAAATTTAGGACCGGGATGGTAGGTTCCCAAAGTATTGTGGTTTATATGCTAATAAAAAAAGCAGAATGGTTAAGGTGAATGTCGGATAATAGTACAATGGATGATAATGAAGTTTGACCCTTGAGAGGGTGCATACTTTCTTGATTTATTGGGTCTCGCTCACAAGTGCCCCCTTGGCACTTTGGCAACAATCAAGGTTTCCAAATTAAGAAATTTATGACACTGGATATCAAATCCAATACATTTGAGGGGGATTCTCAATGCATTAAGAATGGTTTCCAATGGAACATATTTCTGCCAAAGGAAACTTAACAGGTGACATAGGGGAATTTGTCAGCAAAGTCCCAATTAATCTAAATTTATTGGCCGTTCAAAACAAAGAATAGGCATTCATAACAAACATTTATACACTTAAAAGATCAAAGCGGATATAGTGGTAACCTTCATTTGACCAGGATCTGAAACGGCCAAGAGGCGCTTTACGAACGTGTTCATTGCCACCACAACATCCTCTCCAGCACTACTAGTCAAGTCCTGTATGATAGCAAATCAATATTAACGTGATGGCTACAAAAAGAATTTGGAACACTTCAAAGAATACTCGGGGTATCAATATGGATGGTTCCTAAGTTAAGTATATTCATGTATACAGGAGTTATACATAATGGAGACGATCAGAATTTGAGATGGAATGATATTGTTCCATTAATTCCGCTCAACTAGTCCACGTCCTATGGTGAAACTCTTTGGACTCTTTTGGTAGCCAAATAAGTAGGTGGATAATATTAAGTTATCCTAATCTCTGTGTTTGGTGACATTTATCGTTGAGGATAAAATTATAGGGATGGGACAAAACAAAATAATACCTAACCCCCTTCTTATTATTTCATATGCTATTCATCCTAAAATAAATGTCCCTTATTCCTTTTGGGGATGTCCCAAAAAAAAAAAGTGTCCTCTTATCGAACTTTCCATTTTAGCCATAAAAACCTTACATATTTACCCTTAGATGGAGACTCCCATCCATAGTGGGCCCAACATCTTAGACAAAGAAAGTTTACCTTGGTGAATACTCTCCATAGTGGGCCCATAATTACAATAATAGAGCCAAAGACTCAGCCTAAAATTGTGTGCCCAGTTAAAGGGGACTCATATTTGGGGGGGGGGAGTACTTGATATCAGAAAAGGAGATAACAGTTACATTCCCAAATTGCCCTTTAGTGAGATAAATTACTCTTATCCATGAAGTACCTAATGTTGATACCTCAATCTGAGATAATTTAATCTTGGATACAATAATCTCTTTTTCTTGATATTAATCAATGTTATCTGGCATTTCGTCTAAACGACCCCTTTGTTAGAGATACCGTATCTTGAGTCCTTATTGTATTTGATATTAGTTTCCTATTCTTGTTCTATGTCAATCTTTTATATTTGGTATTAGTTTTGTATCCTAAAACAACTTCCTCCCTATTGTATAAATAGGAGATCAATATGTCAATAAAATTCACAAGGTTTATTCATACAAATTATTCTCTCTATATGGTATCAGACAACTGCCGATCCACCAACAACCACCATGGCTGAAAACACCCTCATACCAAACTAAATTTGAGCGAGAAAAGCCTCTTATTTTTGTCTCTCTTTCTCATATTATCAAGCGGCTCCAACCAATTATATTGCTTGGAAAACACAACTAGAAGCAACCCTTATAGGTCTTGATCTTTTTCAATACCTTGATGGCTCCTTGCCGGCACCACCCCAAGAAATAACAACCACCCCTGCGCCTCCACCACAACTACCGACACAACAGAAACGAATAATACCCCACCCGCCACCATCACATCCACAACAAAACCTAACCCTGCCTACTCAACATGGTTTCGGCAAGACAAACTAATCCTAGGTGCCCTTGCAGGAACCTTGTCCACCAATCTTGTCTCTTTAATCTCCCAAAGTACCAACACCCACGATGCTTGGAAGACTCTTGCAAAAACATACGCCAACCCATCCAAAGGCCACATCAAACAAATCAAAGACCGCATTCGTAACATCACCAAAGGTTCAAGAACCATCTCTGACTATATGCAAGAATTCAAATCTTGTTCTGCCCAACTTGCATCTCTTGGCCGTCCCATTGATCCGGAGGATCTCGTAGATAAAATTCTCGAACAACTCAATGACTCTGACTATGAAAGCGTCATAAGTGTTGTTCATAGTCGGGACACCCCCATCTCCTTCGACGAACTCCATGAAAAACTTCTTAACAAGGAAAACTCCCTCAAAACATAAAAACCCTACCACCACTCCCTTCCCTGCCTCGGTTAACTATGCTACACGCAACCAAGGTCGCAACAATAATACTACCCAGCACAGGCCCTATTCCCAGCCGCCCTATTCTCAGCCACCCTACCACCGGCCCAACCCCAATTCCAACCAAACACCCAAACTTCCTCAAACCCACGGCCTTATCGTGGAAAGTGCCAATGGTGTCGCACAGATGGTCACTTTCTCAATCAGTGTCCCTCTTTTCGACAAACATATCCTAATGCTACCTTCCCATCAAACCCTAATAACCAATCCAACCCATCCAATTTTCAGAACCGTGCCACCAACACACGCCCACAAAACCGTGGACAGAACCCACCTCCTCGTGCCTATTCCACCACTACCACATCTCCACCTCCTACTAGTTGGCTTTTCGATAGTGGGGCTACCCATTATGTAACCAATGACCTCAATAACCTCTCTCTTCATGCACCATATGATGGAACGGAGGAACTCTTGATAGGTGATGGATCAGGACTACAAATCTCAAACATTGGTTCCACCTCTTTTCTCACTAACTCTTTTTCTTTAAATCTTTGTCAAGTCCTTCATGTTCCTACTATCTCTAGCAATATAATCTCTGTCTCTAAGTTCTGTATTGATAATAATGTTTCCACACTCTGTTTTGTTCCTGAAAATCTTGGCTTCAAGACCTCTCTTTTCCTTTGATTATTTACCCATTCTTTCACCATGGCTAATCCAAACCAAAACCAAAATCAAAACCATAATCGAAACCAGAACCAGAACCAAAACAGAAACCGAAACCAAAATCAAAATCAAAACGGGAACGAGGAAGATTGCACTTTGAAAGAGACAACCCCAACCTTAGGAGGAGGAAGGGTACCCGGAAATGACAGAATCAACACCTCATTCGACCTTGTCGAGCAAATGCATTACCTCTACATCAGAGTAGTCAAAGCCAAAGAGTTGCCTCCAAAGCAAGGTGATAATCCCACTATCCTCCCTGACCCTTATGTACAAGTCAAACTCGGTAATTTCAAAGGTCAAACTAGTCATTTTGAAAACAAATCCAACCCCGAATGGAACCAAGTTTTCGCCTTCTTGGGAGACTGAATTCAAAGTTCGGCTACGCGTGCGTGAGGAGGCGTGTTGAAACATATCTCACGTCGGAAATTAACTAGTCTAGCAAGCCTTCAATATATAGAGATCCAGAGCTACTATTCTCATAAACAATTGGTTTTGAAATGCAACCCCAGACTTCATTAGCCCTCTGGTTCAACTAGTTTCTGAATGTTGGTTGAATTGATTTTGCAGCTTTTGGTTATGGTTAATGTCACACTGCCCACACGAGGTTTGTCCTAAATTCAATGTCCACATGAATTTTATACTAAATCTAGCTAGTGTGCACCTGAGATCTGTCCTAATTCCAGTGCTAGCTTCTGTAGTTATAATTGAAAGCGTAGATTGTGAAGAAAAACAGTGAGAAATAATACATTTTCGGAAAATCATCTCCATGGATTCACTGAAACATAGCACGATCAACAAGAAACGCATTGTTCCATCAAGTTAAGAGAAATGATTGAGCAGCAGTACGAGTTCATAAAGCATGAATCAAAGGTTTCAAATACCCAGTAGCTTTAGAGAGGGCAAAAGTGTTTCCTGCGTTCCTACAATGTTCCCATCACATTTCTGATATATCTAAATAATTCATGTAGCTAAAGTGCTAAATAATTCATGTAGCTAAAGTGCAGTATTTTCGTTATGAAGAACTAACCCATTATCCATGATGGCCAACCGAACTTCTTCGTATATAAGTAAAACTCATTGCTGGAAGAAAATGTAAAGCCCAGTGACTGATTGTTGTGGTGCTCCATTCTCCATTCATTTTTATAATAAAATGCTCCAGGTTTTTCTAAATATTTTCACCAGGAGGTAACTCTGCTAGCTTTGGTGGAGAGTACTCTTTCCATATCAAAATGAACTTCAATGTTACGAAGACTATATCCGACCACCATCAACCAATATAGCAGCTTCCCAAGTTCTGCTGCACTTGTCTCCGTAACACTCGTCTGTCAAACCACATGGAGGTTGTCAAAGCCAATATAAGGAAATAATGGATATTATACTCCAACCTTATATAACATGTTCTAATTCAGAAAACAGAATCCATTGGTCAATTAAGGAAACAAGGGCCAATTGTTTGCAATTACAAGTTGTGTCTAAAATGATGGTAATACGAGCTCATTATCATAAATGTAACAATAAAACCCGTCATACATCGTGTCCCTTCATCTATTTTGATTTGTCAAAAATAACCCCAGTTAAGTCACACGTGTCAATTTAATTGGAATTTGTTAGAGACTTTGAAAAAAAAAAAAAAAACTGACTAACGTTGCTAACTTTGAACCCTAAATTGCCAAAAGTAGAACATCATACCCTGATTGGGACACTTTCCCTAAACTTTGGACCCTAACTAGTCTTTTTCCCTTTTCATCAACATAAAAACGACCGTACTATGAAAAATCTATCATCCCGGTTCGGAAATTGCGGCCTTAGGGAACGAATTTAGGACCGGGATGGTAGGTTCCCAAAGTATTGTGGTTTATATGCTAATAAAAAAGCAGAATGGTTAAGGTGAATGTCGGATAATAGTACAATGGATGATAATGAAGTTTGACTCTTGAGAGGGGTGCATACTTTCTTCATTTATTGGGTCTCGCTCACAAGTGCCCCCTTGGCACTTTGGCAACAATCAAGGTTTCCAAATTTTGAAATTTATGACACTGGATATCAAATCCAATACATTTGAGGGGGATTCTCAATGCATTGAGAATGGTTTCCAATGGAACATATTTCTGCCAAAGGAAACTTAACAGGTGACATAGGGGAATTTGTCAGCAAAGTCCCAATTAATCTAAATTTATTGGCCGTTCAAAACAAAGAATAGGCATTCATAACAAATATTTATGCACTTAAAAGATCGAAGCGGATATAGTAGTAACCTTCATTTGACCAGGATCTGAAATGGCCAAGAGGCGCTTTACGAACGTGTTCATTGCCACCACAACATCCTCTCCAGCACTACTAGTCAAGTCCTGTATGATAGCAAATCAATATTAACGTGATGGCTACAAAAAGAATTTTAAACACTTCAAAGAATACTCAGGGTATCAATATGGACGGTTCCTAAGTTAACTATATTCATGTATACAGGAGTTATACATAATGGAGACGATCAGAATTTGAGATGGAATGATATTGTTCCATTAATTCTGCTCAACTAGTCCACGTCCTATGGTGAAACTCTTTGGACTCTTTTGGTAGCCGAATAAGTAGGTGGATAATATTAAGTTATCCTAATCTCTGTGTTTGGTGACATTTATCGTTGAGGATTAAATTATAGGGATGGGACAAAATAATACCTAACCCCCTTCTTATTATTTCATATGCTATTCATCCTAAAATAAATGTCCCTTATTCCTTTTGGGGATGTCCCAAAAAAAAGTGTCCTCTTATCGAACTTTCCGTTTTAGCCATAAAAACCTTACATATTTACCCTTAGATGGAGACTCCCATCCATAGTGGGCCCCAACATCTTACACAAAGAAAGTTTACCTTGGTGAATACTCTCCATAGTGGGCCCATAATTACAATAATAGCGCCAAAGACTCAGCCTAAAATTGTGTGCCCAGTTAAAGGGGACTCATATTTGGGGGAGGGGAGTACTTGATATCAGAAAAGGAGATAACAGTTACATTCCCAAATTGCCCTTTAGTGAGATAAATTACTCTTATCCATGAAGTACCTAATGTTGATACCTCAATCTGAGATAATTTAATCTTGGATACAATAATCTCTTTTTCTTGATATTAATCAATGTTATCTGGCATTTCGTCTAAACGACCCCTTTAAGTATTAAATAAACTCTCAAAAATGCAAGTGATAAAATACTGTTGTTAGTTTTAAGTTTACAAAGAGGATAAATATGGAAACTCTATTATAAGCATAGTTTTTAAACAAGACACTATACCGAAGCATCCTAAAATGGCAAGTGGGATTCTTTGAGTGAACGGAGGTAGTATCAACAAATCATAAATTCACGTATGCTAATTTGAGTTTTAGTAGATTTAACACTTTCTCCACATAAATTAGTAAAAAAGCACCTATGTATGCAGAACTCTCCCAACAAAAAGCAGTCAACTCCCTAACCTTCAGATTCTGAGGTTCAAGAGTCTTAAGATAGTCCAACAGTTCATTTGGTCCATTTGCAGACATTCTTCCTACTTGACGGTTGAGCTCCTCAATTTCCCCTTCAAGTAACTCAAATGTACTTAACTGCATCTATTTTCTCAGGACCAGAAACATTATTCCACCTGATTACTTCCCCTGTCACTTTTTTCTGCGTCCCTGGTGCAAAATCAGGCACATCCTGTGAAGTGGGAGCAAAACTAGAGACACTGTTAGATCATAGGCAAGCACAGGTTGTTAAAAAAAATGGAGATAGCACAAAAGGTAAAAACTATCTGAAGAGTCCACATTTAACAATTACTCATTTTGAAATGTATAATAAAATGCAAGAGTTGAAAATGCCAAAATAAGTCCCCTCCTTCAAGGACAAGGTTTTGGCCAGCTACAAAAACATTGGGGGTAATGAATTAATGGAGTATTTTTTGAAGATTTGGCAGATAAATAGGTGGTCATAATTAGTAAACAGATCGCATGCAATGTTACTGAAATTCAAGGAGTAATCTTCCCTCCTAGTCTAAGAAAGGTTAATAAATAAATGTATACACATAAACACAATCCACATTCCCCTATCAGTGAACATGACGGGAAGCTACTGTTTTCAGCTGATACCATCCAGTAGCACAAACCATTTGGAATTCTCAACCATTCTGAACAAGGTCACCTCTTGCTACCAGCATCAATGACTCCACGAATCCCTACAAAGGCTTATCAAATGCCCCAAACACTAACCAATGACATCCTGATCTAGCATATTGAGCATTATATATTCTCTTATTTTCACATTGTGATATGCAGGCAAAATTTTAAGGAGATTTTTTATTTAAATTATAATTTGATTCTCGCGTAGTTTTTCTGGCAAGTCACGTAAATAGTATCGACGGTTCTCTTCCATAGTTCTGTCATTTTGGTCTACCAGTATGCTGATGGTTATCTTAGTTAATTTAACCACAATATTTATCTGTGGTTTTGGTTTATATCAGTTGTAAGGTACCCCTCTGTCCCTAAATTAATGTCCATTTTCAAGAAATTTTTGCCCCAAAATGAATGTCCTTTTTGTAAAAATTTGTCCCTGAATGATTTTTTACCAAAATTTTTCACTAGACATTTTATACTTGCTAAATATATAGAAAGTGGATAACAAGAATATTCATGCATCTTTGTCATTTAATTGTGTGAAAAGTATGCATTTTTAGAATGTCCTTTAAATAAAATTTGGACATTCATTTAGGGACAGAGGGAGTAACTTATTGTACTTTTAGTGCTCATTTGGTAAGAGAGGTCATTACTTCCCATACTATTTCAGCATAAACTGCATTCATGATAGTTCATATCACATGGAAAGGAATCATCAATTTACTTATAGTATATTTATGCCACAGTGACAGCAAGTTAAGCGAATAAACTCTGCAGGACCAAGACACTAACATAATGCCAAAAACTACCCATATTTCAATTGAACTGCAATAGAAGTACCATAAAATACACTTGGCAGATATAATAAGAATGAAGTGCACTTTCATTACCATAATTGAAGCAAATAAACTCTGCAGGACCAGGACACTATCATAATGCCAAAAACTACCCATATTTGAGATCAAGAAGTCAAGAAGCAAAAAGTTTTTTAGAAAAAAGGTACCCTCTTCTCTTGTGTGTCAGGAAGAGCAACTTGTTCCAAACTCTGTTGCAGCTCAAGTCGATACTGTGCATCCTAAACATATACCCAGTCATCAAAACACTGTACATGAGTTGTGCAAGATTTTCAGCAACCTGTTTGAACAAAAAAACAATGAGAACATTAAGAAGACTGAAAAATTATTACCTATAAGGCTAGGACCAATAGTTCAACCACTGAGGGTGAATCGACTTACAGTTGTTACTGTTACTGCAAAAAACTGTGGGGGCAATGTCCCAATCATGTTTGTCACTGTTTGGCGCATAGCATCAACAGACACCTATTACCTCTTAATTCAGAGAAAAGAAGAAATTTAAAGAAGAATAGAAGTATGTATATAACCAAAAACTACATTCTCAGAAAGGTCAAAGAAATTATACATGCTATCAGAACAATAAATTAAAAGGACATGTCTTCAGCTCCCTTATTGCCTCCCCAACCATCAAATAGTTCAGTAATTATATTTTATAATTGCCCAACATGACAAAGGAGCTTGGGTGCAAAAGAAAAGTTACAAACCAGTAGCAACTAATGGTAAATGTAGGTAGAGTAAAAGAGGCTGGTATATTGATAATACAACTGATTATGAAATATCAAGTTGTTACTCGCAGCAGTGGCAAGTAGGGAAAAGACTAAATTACCTCATGCTCAAACACTGAGTCTCACTAAATGCTACTGAAGTTTTCCTTTATTCCAACAAAAAAAATATCTCTATTCCTGAAACAAAACTTACTAAGGAACAACTTACTACACCTAAGAGTTGACATAGAATTAACATGAACAACACTACAACGTCTAAATTTTTAATATTAGGACTAAATTGAAAATATAATACAAATTCCGCGGTCGAGTGTATATCTTTTCCATCCATAAGAAATATTGTTTCATACAACATCAACACCATTTCAAAGTTCAAGCAGTTTCAACCAAGTAAATGTGATCAACTCCTATCAAAACATGACTAATAAAGGTAGCAAGATGAGTGCAGCAATACAATGGTTCATCCAATAAGAATCCAATATCTAATACTAGCCTCGAATACAAAATTGATAAATCCCTCTTAAGTATTATTAAAGCTTAATGTCCAAAGCCACCATCTATTTGAAAAGCACAAATCACATGCATAATAATTTAAATTTATATTTCATAACTCCCCCTTTTTTCTCTCCCACAAAACTGAAATTCAAACTTATATATCGAAATACAACATTTACTTCCAAATTCCAATTTAACCCCTCTCTCAATTGCTCTGTTTCTAATATAGGCTGACAATTCAAAATATTTCTGTTATGGTAGAAATATGGATCCCAAAAACGGATTTCTGTATTAAATATTATTATCCTTTTTAAAGGATTTTAGATACCAAATTTTGAATCAATAAACTCCAGATATCCACACTCTGTTTTGTTCCTGAAAATCTTGGCTTCAAGACCTCTCTTTTCCTTTGATTCTTTACCCATTCTTTCACCATGGCTAATTCAAATCAAAACCAAAATCAAAACCAGAATCGAAACCAGAACCAAAACCAAAACCAAAACCAAAACAGAAACCGAAACCAATATCAAAACGGGAACGGAAACGAGGAAGATTTCACTTTGAGAGAGACAACCCCAATCTTAGGAGGAGGAAGGGTACCCGGAAATGACAGAATCATCACCTCATTCGACCTCGTCGAGCAAATGCATTACCTCTACTACATCAGAGTTGCCAAAGCCAAAGAGTTGCCTCCAAAGCAAGGTGATAATCCCACTATCCTCCCTAACCCTTATGTACAAGTCAAACTCGGTAATTTCAAAGGTCAAACTAGTCATTTTGAAAACAAATCCAACCCCGAATGGAACCAAGTTTTCGCCCTCTTGAGAGGCCGAATTCAATCTCAAGTTGTCGAGATCATAGTGAAAGATAAAGATAATAGTGATGGTAGGAATGATTTCATTGGTGGGGTCGCTTTCAAGATCACCGAGGTTCCTTGTAGGGTCCCACCGGATAGTCCATTGGCGCCTCAATGGTATAGGCTTGAGAATCAAGGAGGGGAGAGGGGCCAGGGGAGTTGATGTTGGCCATTTGGATGGGAACACAGGCCGATGAAGCTTTCCCAGAGGCTTGGCATTTGGATGTTTCATTAGTTAGTGGCGACGGGATCACAAATATAAGGTCAAAAGTTTACTTATCCCCTAGGCTTTGGTATGTTAGAGTCAATGTCATAGAGTATGAAGTACGTCTTCTTGAGACAGCCCAGTACAAAAGTACTTTTGTACTGGGTTGTCTCAAAATTGAACTGTCCTTTAATTTGGCAATCAGAGACCGCTTCAAAGCGTGTCACAGATTTTGGGGTCTCTAACGATTATTATTTTTAGTAGTGAACCCAGTAGATTCATTTAGATCAAGCTTCGTGATAAAGTATTGATCCAGTTGTTTGGTGGCATCTCAATGACAGCTCTTGAGGTCCTCAGCTTTTCAGTTCTTATCAATTAGTCTATGCACCCCTATTAATCAATCTCTGCTGACCTCCAAATGCAACCCAACTTCAGATGGACAAATTACTTCATTACTGCCTGTGTGTCACCTTGTAGTCGTGCAACTCATGCTTGAGCTTGCAGGGGCCTTCTTCTGCTTTCATCCCAAGTAACAAGGCACTGGGCTGACTATGCCCATATACTAAGTGTGAAGCCTGGACGTATGCTTTCTTATTGCAATATAAACACTATGTAACAGATTCAGATGCTCATTGTATTCAACTATATGGTGGAAACAATCAATAGTTAGACTTCAGCTACCCATCCCTTCTATTTTGTAAAGCTCTATATAACCGAGTCATGGTGGAAACAAGCACTAGAACTACTTCTAAGCTATAGTAGATTCTGGGTGTAACTCTTCTATTTTGTATATTTATAGATTAAGAAATAAATTATAAGTGGTTTATCACTATCAGCCTACTCCTATTAACAGCAGTTTGTCAAGTCTTTATTTTATTGTACCAACTCTCTTATGAGTACTTATGGAAACCCCCCCCCCTTTCGAACACTATCCCGGATTTCTGGGGTTATAAACTTTTTGTCGATATGCAGGCATTTGTCATCCTAATGTTTCTATTCTCTGATTAGGGATGTTGATTTTGAAATAATAGTTGTGGGATGATCGTAGTCCTGATGGAACTCAAGATATTGTCAAGCAGTTGCAGCAGGTTTATGGTGAAGATCGCATTGTGAGTATAATAATTGACGTGACAACATGTATTGGAATCATGTATTTTTCCTTTCTTTTCCTTGTACACTAACTGTTGTTCTTTCCTTATGACAGCTATTAAGAGCTATAACTTGGACTAGGTATTTTCTTTTTCATTATTGTTACCTTTTAGTTTAGAGCTACAACTTGGTGTTGATGTTATATTCTGCAGGGACCGCATATGTTCATGGCTTGAAGCATGCTTTGGGTAACTTTGTTGTTATTATAGATGCTGATCTATCTCACCATGTAAGTTGTTTAATTTGGAATATATCATCCAACTTTAATTATATTTCTTGGAAACCTGATTTAGGGGAATCTTTTCTTGAACATTAGTTGAAGTATTCAAATGGTAAACTTTGGAGGTATATTATCAATCATATTATATTCCTGAAAAGAAACAGATTGGAATATGAATATGTGTATCACACATGTTTGAGCCATAAGATTAAAGTTTTCCTGTGCTGATATATAATATCCAGGAAATATGAAGTGAATTTATATACCTAGAGACATCATTCATGAAGTTTCAAGTGAATATCGAAACCTAAGGACAACATTAGGAAGTATCAACTCAATGTCTAGGCTAGAGACATGTAATGATAACGAAAAAATTGTGGGTTGAAAGTGAGGATGGCTGTTTCAGGCCCTAAAAACTAAGTCATGCTTGGGCTTTCTAGAGACTATATTATGCTCCCTCCGTCTCAAAAGTTACACCTTGACTTTTTTGGTCAACTTAATTGAACTTTGACCATTATTTTATGAAAAATTGCATATCTTCATGAAATTCTATAAAATAGTTACTGATATTGTTTTTGTTGGTGCATCAATAACCACTTTTAGATCAACATGAAGATGATTAGATTTGCATACCTTCTTGGTCAAAGATCAATCAATTTGACCAAAAATTCAAGGTGCGACATTTATTTGACGGAGGGAGTATGCAGTTGCATAGCTCTTTTCATTGCACTTCTCTGCTTGTTTTCCATCTAATTAAGTGTCTTTATGCTTTGTTTCTGTTATTCTGCTCACGCAGCCGAAGTACATGCCAGGTTTTATCAAGTAAGAGATGTTCTCGTTGAGCTTATTTTCTTCGGTCTACACATGTCACCTATTAACTGAAGTTTCGTGGTTCCAGAGACAGGTACAAGCATTGTCACCGGAACTCGTTATGTTAAAGGCGGTGGTGTTCATGATTGGAATCTTATGCGGAAATTAACTAGTCGAGGGGCCAATGTACTTGCTCAATCTTGGGTGGGAAAAGTACTCTCCCTCTTGTGCATGTACATGGGATATAGAAAATTCTAAGGGGCCATTTCGTAACCCGATAAAAGACTAGATATGATAAATAATACAGGATAGGGTTGTTTGGTACGATTTTAAACTTTTTGATTAATTAGAATGGTGTGGCCGATAAGGGGCTTATCCCCTTATTATTTATCCCCTGAAAGGGGGTGGTGTTATTAATACGGGGATTATTAGTATGGGGATGAATAACCATGCTTATTCTTATCTTGCTACCAAACGAACCCTAAAAATTTAGTTACCCTACCACAGTACCACTTCATTGTTGTATTGTATAACACTTATACATTTGTTGTTGTAGTTTATACTAACATGATAAACATTCTGTTTTTCCTTTTAAATTACTGTAAAAGAAAGTGGGTAAGTTAGGACATTGGTCCCACCATTTTAACACACGATAAACACACACACAAATACACCAGCTCTATGTCTTCCCTACCTCCATTAATTTGTCCCTCTCCCTCCTTCCATGGAAAATCCGTTTCACGGTTTCTTTCCCTGTCATTCTAAAATCTGACCCTCCCCTTGCTCTCTCCTCCCCATACTCCATCCACACCTTACCATTCAATTTCATGTTTTGATTTTGGGTATTTTACCAAGTCGCCGCCCGTCAAATTGTTATCATCCAAAATCAAATTCATGTTTCAAAATTCTAATTACTTCTAGGTTTATTTTCCTATAATTTCTTGCCATATTTTTGTGGTAAGTAATGTGAAATTTGATGGGAAGAAGGAATGGGGTGGAGGAGGATAAGAGATGATGGGATGGGGTAAGCCGGAGTATAGGCGGAGCTTGAGTGGGTGAAGGGGGGAGGTGGTAAGGGGAGCGGACGGGCTATCATGGTGGGAGGGTTGGGGAGGAGAGGGAGAGGAGAGGAGATTGAAATCATGGGGAGTGTGATTTCGAAATCTGGTTGTGGCATGGTGGGGGTGATGAAGGTCCAAGAAGGTGGAAGGTGAGGGGTGTAAACAAATTGAAGAGAAAGTTTGATTTTGACAATTTTACCCCTTTAAAAAGGTCATGTGTATGGTACATGACTATTTAACGGTAAAATTTTAATGATGTTAGTGATAGGTATTACACCTGCACAAAGTAGGCCGTCAAAAACTAATTATGCACTAAAAATGACTTTGGGTACTATATTCACACAACCTAGATAGTTGAGGTACTTTTTTTTTTTGCATTTTTGTCTTATTAAAGTATCAATTAGATTCTAAGTTAATCTATTATGCATTCACATATTTGATTGATTATCGAATTTTGACATAATTTATCAATGAAATTTATTAGAAATCAAACTTAAATCTATAGTACATATTTCCTTTAATTAGGTATGAAGAAATTTAAATTAATGAAAAGAAGGAAAACTTTAAACTACTACCTCATATATGAAAAAAAAAATAAAAATGTACCCATTAAGTAGACATGTGAAACAAATGCAGGAATGACTATCTAAAATCCATTCCTTAACTTAGATTGGGCACATACCAAACGAGCCTTTAGTTTAGAATTAATACATCCGAACATTACATCGGAATCAATGACTCTAGTTCGAGTGGGGTAGGACTACAAGAGCAACAAAGCTATTTCAACAAATTTTAAAGTTGTTGCATTAATACTTTAACTTTATACGAAGGTGAAACAGTTTAATGAAGGTGAAACACTATAACTTTAATGAAGGTGAAACATTGTAGTCTGTAGGACAAAAATACCTTCGACTTTTTCATTCGTCAAAATCTTATTAAAACAATTTTTTTTCTAAGATTTTTGAAAAAAAAAAACGTGATTTGAAAATGCGGAATGTCATTTTTGTAAATAATAGAAACTTATTAAAATATGCAAACACTAGAACTTTTTAGCACTACTTTTTAGCACCACCACTAACACTCTTTTAAAACGCATGATGACATTTTTGTAAATAAATGGAACTTATTCAACACGCTAGCACTTTACAATACTAAGATCGACACTTTTCTATATAAGCACTGTCACTTTTTAATACTATCATTGACAGAGTCCGACACTATTTCTAGCACTAACAATGACACTTTTTAATACTACAACTGACACACTTTAAGACACACACTTACACTCTTTAAGGCATACACCGATACTTATCACACACCGACATTATTAAACACTCGCACTAACACTCATTAAGCATATACCAGCCGGCACTATCAAAGTATTAAACACTCACACACGCACTCTTTAAAATGCATTTTCAAAGTGTCATTGAAAAGTGTCCGTGCTAATGTTACAAAGTTCTAGTCCTTCGAAATGATAATTTTTAACACATACAATAACAATACTAAAAACTCACAGGCACCCATTACGCATATATGGGCACTATCAAAGTTCAAATACTCACACCGGCACTCATTAAGCATATACGGGCACTATCAAAGTATTAAACACTCACACTGGCACTATTAAAGTATTAAACACTTACACATGCACTATATAAAACACATTTTTTCAAAGTGTCATTATAAAGTTCAGTGCAAATGTTACAAAGTGTTGCATGTTCAGGTTATCATCAAGAACAATCTTTCAACCCTCTTCTTGAGCCTGTCTTGGTCACTCGGTTAATCTTTCGTGGCACCATGTGTGGAACCCATAACCCTCCTTCTAAGACCAAGCTTTCCCTTAAGCCAAGTAGGTTCCCAGTATTCTAAGGGCAAGCCACTCTTTAAAGAAAAAGGTTGGTTCAAAGAACTACTGTTGCAGACCTTCAAAATAACAATTTTTAACACTATCACTAGCACTTTATAATACAAGCAATGTCACTCATGAGAAATCTATTTATCCTATTGCTCGAAAAAGGTGATTTTTCAAAAGATCAACTTTTTTCTATTCATGCATGCTAACATCATTTGTGCGCTTTTCGAGAGAGACTTTAGTGTTGACTCTCATAACCACCTATTAGTGTAAAAGAATTCCGTTAGCCAACTATCGACGCAAAAAAAGAAAAATCTAAAAGTTGTTTCTCTAAGTTAAAATGTACGAAATGTCAACAAAAAAAGAGAAAAAAATAATATTCTAATTAAAAACACAAACACGAACTCAACACTAGATGTTTGCAGTTGAGCATAATTCAATCAAATCCAAAAGATAAACATCCATTACACTAGTCATACGAATTAAAGGTATTGTTATTCTAAAACATTACTATTGCAGTACAATAAGTAACAATTTTCATAGCCAAAAATAAAATAAAAAATAAGATCACTGTACCCACTCGTTTATGAGACAAAGACCTTGAATATGAATTTGAGGAGGCACTGGTCAATGGTGGTGGCAGGTGATTGGTGGCGTGCATTTGAAGCAGCGGTGATGGGTTTTCACGTTATAGATAAGGCTGGAGTCTGGAGATGAACATGCCGCAGAGGTTGGCTGGCCCGACCAAGTATCTAAGGCGATCAAGGCGGTCGCCTTGGCCCCCAAAATTTTAATAGATTTTAGGGCCCCTAAATTTTAACATTTACTATATATCAGAGTTTTATACCAAAATGTGATTATGTCTTAGTGGTTCAAGGATTATATATTAATGATAATGCGTCTCACAACCCACCTGAGTTCGAGCCTAAGCGGAAGCACATTTCTATTTGTTTTATTTTCTTTCTCCCGTAGAGTCCTTTTCTCCTCACTATCCTTTTTTTATTATTGATTGTAGAGAAAAATAAATAAGTAAATAAATAAATTATCCTCCTATCCTAACATATAAAACTTATAATATTTTGCTGCATAGACTTCGTTCAACGTACCCACTAAGATTCACCTGCACCTATATGATATACAAAAAGAGAAAAAATTGAGTATATAGCTCTTTATATGTTTTTCCACAAATCCAAACAATAAACTTTAAATGATAAAAGATATACAGTGAACTCCAAAATGTAACTTCTTCAGCTTTATGGCTAAGGATATCTACTACTGTACAGTATATTAGGGGAACCGGGAAGTACTTAAAACTCAATGGATTTAAGTAAATGGAGAGTTTCTCTTTTTCCATTTAACAAAAGCAATCCCTGCCATAGTAACTTCTCTACCTTCAGCTCCTATGAGAAATTAAAGGATCTCTGCCAGTCTGCCTAAGGCCCATAACATATTCCATGCTCATAACCAATTCTGGTGGACAACTGCAGATAATAGACAGTCTAATGGTCCATGTTAGGGGTGGTAAAATGGGTTTCGGTTACCCAATGGGTGTTATCCATTAAAAATATCATGATTTACACTAGTATAGAAATGCACAATAGTTAAAAGCATAATAAAATCTTAATGGGTATACCCATTGGTCAGAAATTGCCACCCCTAGTTTATGTAACAGCAGTGAAGTAATTACTTTAAGACAGCCATTATTGCAAAATTCAAGGATTTTTTTATACAAAGACCAGAATTACTTTCGAGTGGGATGTTCCGGATAAATCCTATATTACTTAAATATTCAAAGTGCTTTTCAATGGGGCATTCAGCGTGGAAAAGGACACTTTCATACCCAGAGCTGCTATGCATAAAGAAGCATGAAGCTACTGTTACCTTAGAATCTGGGGAAAAGTAACTTGTAATTCGAGCTAGAGCATCCAACATAGCAGGAAATCCAGCTCCCTGTGCTGAATTAGACCCGACCTCCTCATGTTCAAATAATGCTACCATTCTCACACCAGTCTCATCCTCGAGGCTACTATCAGAAAATGTAGCATCTACCAGTGCCTGAAATTGGAGACCATATTAGAGAAAATAATGGCAGTTGTTTATCAAAAAAATTATCTCTTTTCTAGACAGCAAGAAAATCGTGTGTTTTAGGACTTCAAGAATCATAAACTATAATAACAAACCAGAACCAAAGGGAGCTCAAGTTTTCAATGGATGGGGGTTACCCATGTTATTTATGTAACAGATGCAGGTTTTTTTTTTTTTGATAAGATGTAACAGATGCAGTTTATTAAGCAGCATAGGCTTATATTGGTTCCTTTTCTTCTTGAGCTCGTTTTACAGGTATAAGGGCAAGGGAGTTGGTGTTATCATGATGAGTGAACAATTAAAAGTAAAGTTACATAGGAGTATACATCTATACACACAACCTGAACATCTCAATAACTATCTGAAGAGAAAAAAGTCTTAACTGAAGTACTCTTGTGAAAAACTATCAAAAGTAAAGTTAAAAACATTGCTTAGATTCATTGAATAAAGTGAAATTATGGTAATGTTACATTAAGAAAGAATAACTAAACAAATAAATATCAGGAACCCCCCCCCCCCTCCAGATTATAATGTACCTTTAGGTAGAAAAGTTCAAGTTGCAATTTTGTCCTCTATGCCATCAACAATTGAATCCTACACCAAATATAAGACCATAAACCAGAGAGAAAGAGATCACTTAAAATCTAGAAACCATTTATGGATTAGAGTATATCATTCTTTACCAGATTTTCATTATCAAAGTTCGAAGCAAATCATATACTCCCTATGTCTCCAAAAAGGGTCATTCTTTAACTTCTATGGTCAACTCAATTGAACTTTGACTACATATTTATACAAACCTACAAAGCCTCAGAAATTTCTAAAAATGTTATTGAAAATAGTCTTAATGGTGCATTAATTACAATTTTTTAGAACTTTGAAAATCATTAGATTTTCACAAATATTTGGTCAACATTCAATCTAATGTTGAATGGAAAACACAAGGTGTTGAGATCCTAAAGCATTAAAACAGAGCACCTATAATAGCACATGAAACCATTCAAAGGTCACAATAAGTTGTGCTTGATGCATGTATAGATGTAAAGCGATTACCATTGAATATGGAAAAAGACGAAGATTGTGACAATTAAGTGTTAAGGCACATAAAAAACCATGTTTATGCACCAATGGTATAGAGAACAAACTTTAGCCTTACGGATAAACATCCCAGAGCTAGTTCGAACTTCGCTAAGCTTGCTCTTTCCAGAAAGATTATCAGCAACAGCAGATCTCTTCAATTCGGTTTTAGCATGTTACATTCCCCAACGCAATTTCACAACAACACATAACAACTCACACACACTCCAACTATTCAAAGTTTCAAGTATCAATTTTCATAATTAATGTATAGAAACTAATCAATTTAGTTGTTCACTTTATTCAGTGAACAATTAAAAGTAAAGTTTTATGTGCTACAATTATAGATGTTTTTTTTTTGATAGTATCACAAGAGTACTTCAGTTGAGACTTTTTTCTCTTCATGGTTTACAAACTTTTCCTTAGCTTGCGAAGCTTGTGCCGACATGTGGTGCATACTCTAGCCGGGAGTTCAAGGAAGTCAAGTTACATAGGAGTATACATCTATACACACAACCTGAACATCTCAATAACTATCTGATTTTAGACACAACTGTTACCTTTAATGAGCAAAAGGACATGCAGAGATTATCAAGTCTTCCAGAATATATAAACTCCTTCATGGCACCAGCAACTATACTTGGTTGAGTATCAAATGCTTGCAACTCAAAATCACAAATGTCATCAGGCTCGCAGCCAACCCTGCTTGCAAGAAGCTGCAAAAATACGAGCTTAGATCACACCCAAAAATTCTATAATTTCAATCAAAGGTTCTTATTTCTCACATGGGTGGCATTGTGGCTGCCTGAACAATTGCCTAACAACTTGAACTCTTATATGCGTAACAACAACAAAATAATACAGGAGAACAGAAGGCAGCATATGCCTCTTTACCTGCAAAAGAAGGGAATGGTGATTTTGTTTATGAGTGCTAGGTCTTTCATTGTTCTTCTTTCCATCATTTGGAATTTCACTTTCAACAGGATCATTATCGGAGACAGTTTTATTGAACCAAATAGACATCAATGACATGAACTATGAAAGTTAATTCAGACCCAAATAGTGTAATCTGTAAACTCAAAACGAGTATACAACTCGATCAATAGCACGACTTCACAACAGGATCAAAATCAAATACCATAATATCGTAGTCTACCAACAATTACCGTAAATCGACAGCTTATAAGTAGTACCTAGTAACATTGCTCTAGAAACCATTAACATTAAAACCAATTGATTCAAACAGCATTTACACAAATTAAGATCAACGCAAGATATAAACCAAATAAACCCATACAAATTAGGGGAAAATCAGACCTCGATAAGATTGGGTTAAAAACAATAAACAGCAAAGACAATCGAAATTAACGTAAAAAAGACAATCTGTGAATTTGAGGTGGGACAGAGGGAGTACAAGACAAGATTTGAGATTTATCATACCCGTTGAATAAATTTAGAGCGTACCTGAGAATTAGGTTGCGGCCGGTTGCCGCTGCTGATGTGGGTTGCGGCCGGTTGAGAGCGTACGTCTTTGTCTACTCTCAAGCCGTCCGGATCATCTCTCAATCGCCGCAGTTACTTCTGGTCTGTTGGCCGCAGTTTAAAAGGGGTGAGCGATAATAGAATTAGGTAAGGAATAGGTTTTAAATTGAGGGAGGCTAATGGCACCTTCTATATTTGATAAGCTAACCCAGCATATTCATTAAATAAATTGTAATATATCCATTATGGAATGTATTTAAATTTTAGGAGTGATTTTAGCATAATGTTATGGGTGATTTTAAGGGTGATTTTGGCTATGCAATAATTTCATAGCAAATGATTTATATTTTTGTAGCCAAATCTTATTTACATTTTGACTCGCGCGGGAAATTTAGTGCGCCAAAAAATTTGCATGGGACCAAAATTTTAGCAGTTCATTCAACGACAAATATTTTTGTTTTGTTTTCTTAGTCTAGCATTTGGCTACAAAACTAATATTGTCGCAAAAACAAAGAGAATTGTCTACGAATAAATAATTCATCGCTAATGTAAAACTTTGAACTACAAAATATTTTTGTAGCTAAATCCTCATTTTCTTGTAATGTGGTTACTTACTTGCATAAGCATGACTACAATAAAAATTAGAGAGAAGTCGATATTCGAGAACGCCTTTAGCATTGTTGCTCGTGAAGGTAACTTAAGGTCCTCGACCAAATAATGTCTTGCCTTAGGCCCCAAATTCCACTGGACCGACCGTGGACGTTGGAGACTACAACTCACTCGAAGAAGGAAGGGGTGTTACGTCGTTCATTCGTAAGGGAGGGCTTTTCATGAACGAAGTTTGACCGACATCAATAGGGTTTAAAGTTGAGATTGAAGGATGACCAACAGGGAGAAAAAGGGACAACTGGCATGGAGGCGGACGGAGAATGACAGTTATCGGAGGCTGTCGAAGAATATATTGGTCTCGTAGGGGTAAAGGGAAGGGGAAGATGGTTGAAGGGGATGGTGAGCGTATTTTAGGGATTGAGTGGGGAAGGGTGGTTTGGAGAATTTAAGTTTTCCTTGAATTAAGGGGGCCTTGGGAAATATATACTCATACGCATGGATACTAAAGAAATAATGAGAATAGCCTATCCTCTTTAAGAATTGGATAATTTTGGTGGGCTTAGGGAAATAAATCCAAAATTAAAACCAATAAATCAGAAGTATATCCTTTGCTTCACTCTGCTTCAAAATCACCTCAACGAAAGCAGATGCTTTTCTTGAAATCTCATCTGGGTTTATTCTTGATTATGTTGTTAAAGGCGAGTGATTTTCTTGATCACCTCAAGAATAAGAGAGAAAGAGACAGAAAATTAGGGGAAAATGTATGCTTCTTTGGGAAATCTTACAAATGGATTGTTTAAATATTTCCCAAATCAAGATTTTATACTGGTAAGTAGATAATCTGTCTATTCCAGTTCTATTTAGTGCTTGTTTGGTACAAAACAATGATAATTTTGTTTTATTTTAGTTTCAAACAAGTTTTATGATATTCTTTTTGATAAACAAGTTACTATCTCCATTACGGTGACTGTGGTACTTAATAAATTGCTACAAATCTGTGGTTCTCACTATTTCCAGTAGGATCGGGGGTTCCATGCTCTCTTTTGTAGCTTTAGCATTTTTAACTGAATGTAATCCCTCCGTCCAAGAATAAATGTCGCAGTTGACTTGTCAACATTTTTTTAAGGAAGGTGCTTTACTAGTTTGTACATTACTTGTACAATGATAAAATTACACCAAGTCACTTTCCTTATTTAGAAACGCAACGTTAATTTTAAGACTAACCAAAATGGAAAGTGCGACATTTATTCTGAACAGAGAGAGTATGTGTTAGGCAGTAAGCACATGCTCTTATTAGCTATTCTTGATTTAAGAAGCTTCTTTCCTTTTTGCTCATTCAAAGTGAGAAGCCACCATGCCTTACATCACGGATGTACTAGTACGACCATGCTATATGCCATCAGCGGTTTTCCCCAACTAAGAGATAATGGTATAGATACTACAATTTGTTTTTGGTGTAGGTTTTTACGCTTTGCCCATCAATTATTACACCTGAATCTCAGAATCTATGAGTAATTAGTCTTTTATCAAATTCACAGAGGTGTCAAACTCACACTTGATGCCTTTGTTAAACCATCCATTTTTATGATTGAGATCCTTTTTAATGTTCTATTTGAAATTCTTATTGTACCTGTGCATCTAAGATTGGGGAAGAGAGAGAGAGATAAGACGACATTTCTTTATGCGGGCATGGGAATGTGTTAGCTCTATTGTTGATGCCAATCAATACACACATAACGAAATATGGCATATTTGCGTCTAGTTTGTCCTCTTTTTTTCTTGGTTATGTCGGTGCTTGCTTGCGTTCTCAAATAAGTTATTAAACTATATGAAAATAACCTCTCAACTAATTTCATTACAGGCCCCTGAGTGTAACTTGTTTGGTCCTTCAAAGCGACAGGCTAGACTTATAGTTCAACCAGAAAAGTTCCTCAAAGTTCTCCGGATTTTTCCGCGATCAAGATTCTCAACGCATGTGAGGGTATATTTCTGTGATGAATATTTATAACAGGGGGTTGTTGGAAGGGAATAAAGGAGTTCGGTGAACTTTAATAATTTAACGTGTAACCATTTGATAAAAATTACTGTGTGGGGAAGCACATGTCTGTGGTGCAATCTGTAAACTAATGTAAATTTGTGATATTCCACCAGGCAGGGAACAGTTTTATGATCTCATGTTCAGATCGATAAGAATCCAGCCATGAAAGCTATCAAAAATGATCCAGAAAATATTGGTATCTTGGCTGTGGATCCTGGTTTCGAACCGTATAAAGACCACATCCAAGGTAGAATGAAAAGATACGTGGAACAGAAACTGCTTATTGAAGAATATGAAGGAAGCATTGAGGATTTTGCGCAAGGTAATCTTATAAAAACAACAAAAAAGATTATTCGCGTTTCCGTTTTACTTTTATTGTGAAAGAGAATCAGAAATGTTGAGACATAAAGCCCCACATCAGTGAAAGACAATATAAGAGATTAATAATACTTGTGGCTGACAAGTCCCTTCAGATGTAACATGTGAAAAATTAAAATATTTATCAAAAGCGAAAAGAAGAGTTCCGTGATTACTCCAGATATCTTCGGAGTGAACTCCTAAGTAGTTAGAGCAAATGCTGAGTTGAGTTGTCTGTGGGACCCCCCAGCACGTACCAGTACGTATGCTACCATATCCTTCAAAAGTAGAAGGGGGAGGGTATTGTATGTCTGTTCCATATTACTTCATGAATGACCATATCACCTGGAATGTGATCTTTTATACATTTGAGTTATGGCATATTAAAAGAAACCTTGATCAGTTTATGTTGATAGACCCACTATTACAATCCGACTTATATAATTTTTATTATAATAATCCATCAGTTCAAATGCTTTGAGGATTTAACGTGAGTTTCTTTAAAATGCTAATTTGTTCAGAAGTATTTCCAACTTTCACGCCTTTACCCGAAGGCGACGCCTTGCACGCCTCTCGCCTTTGGCGAGAAAGGTGACACCTCCCCTAAAAAGGTTACCATCCGCCTGCCTTGTTGCGTAGAGACGACAAACCCCAAAGGCAACGAAAAAGGCAAGGCCGGCGACAAGTATGGCAAGGGCAAACCATGAAAAGACAGTTCTCCATAATGGCGAATATAGTAACTTCCTTTGAAAATGAAAAATTAGTATGGGTTTTTCCTTTTTTAGAAAATACTACACTTATACAACCTAAGTGTCCCGGAGAAGGACCCAACCTTCTGACTAACAAGGATGTTCAACCTTATCTAATAAACATTCAATGAAATTTAGATACCACAAACCACCTTATATGCCAAGCCCAAAACTTGGGTCCAGTCCATAAATATGGGCTAAATACCTCGTTGGATCAAGGCCCTCGTTGGGTCAAGGCCCATGGGAGAGGTTCACCTCGTTGGGTTAAAGCCCACAAAAGAGGTCCATATTGCCTTAGCCAGATAGCCCCAAATGAAGACATTGAACCAATAAGCAATTTGAAGGAAGTTGCATAAGTGTGATAATATCCCCCTCAAATCGCAAGAAGCAAGTCACCCTTGAGAACCAACAGGTCAGGATGAACTTATCTGGCGTGCGACATCATAAAAGTCACCCAAATGGAAACTTCCTCGCAAGTTGTCATCTTAGCAAGTTGTCATCTTAACAGACAGACGTCTTATCTTTGCATTTTATAACAATATCGACGAGGCTAACTGCTCTGCAGCAAGGAGTTATCTTCGAGGCAGTAAATGACAAATCATTTCTTTTCACTCTCCACTATCTCAATTACCAACAAAGCGGACCAGCCAAAAGGTGACACTTGTCCCACTAACTTGGTGATGCCACCTTACTTTATTGAACTATACTCCCTCCTTCCATTTGAAAGTTTACTTATTTCCCAAATGGTTGTCCCATTTAAAGGTTCACCTTTCCTAAAATAGAAATAGGACTCACTTATCATACTCACGACAATTACCCACTTACTCCACTTTCTCTCTCCTACCCAACTATCTACACTCACAACACATCATCTTTTTTCTTAATTTTTGTACCCAACTCAAATGGTGAACCTTCAAATGGGACGGAGGGAGTATATATTGCCACATCCCTCATTAAGTAATCTCTCTCTCAACTTAAATGCTCTAAGCTTTAACTCCATCTTGAACCATATCACCATAACGATTACCCTCACGTGGGAGGCTTACAGCTTAGGCAAATACCCAGCAATGTCACAATTATTGTCTTATTTGAGGTAGTTGATCTCACCACCACAAGGAACTACACAACCGAACAGTGTTACCATTTTTCTATTTCATTACCACCCAATCAGGAATTTTTTTGTCATGTTGGATTTTTTCTCTGGTTCGAAATGGACTCGTGTAGACGACCAGAGAGTAATACTTAACTGGTCAGATATTTAAGTATTTTTCTTCCTTTTCATTTTTCACTTTTGAGTATTTAGAGATTTCCCTCTAGTTTCATATACTGATGCCATGAAAAGTATTCCAAAAGGTAGCCTCAATCTACCACAGTAGATAGAGACAACTATGCCACAGCATTTTCATTTAAATAAGTTCGAACTTGATGGCCCATCAGCATAAAACATCATTTTCTAATACACAGCTTGAGAGTCTGTCCTCCTTTCCACCATCTCTCTCTTTCTCTCTTGACTAACCGCAAGTTGAACAATGTACATAGAACATGTTGACAGTTTAGTATTGACAGCTTATGGACACGCTTGTGGGTGTGGTGCTAGTTGATCTCTTAATATCCGCCTCTAATCATCCTCCAGCCTAGTTCATGAGCAAGGTAAATAGTTTATGTATGCTTACTAGGAAACTGAATTCACAAAACCAAGGCCATGGGGACACTCCACTCCAAGAATTGCCAATGAGATTGCAGCATGGGGTGGTTCACAATAACCAGAGTCGGTGATAAGAACTTTGTACAGCTGATTGGAACCAACAAACAAAAACTCTGCAATCTCATCACTGAAATCCTCTCCATTTTAGGCTTTCTACGGTATTAGTGTATATACATCATCTTGATCAGATCAATTGGTCAATAACAACAAATGAAATTTAATCACACAAATAAAACATTCGTTTAATTTTTGAAATTTTCCCTTGACCTTTTAGTTCTCTGAAACTCAAATGATGTACACCAGCTGAAGGAGCCACAGCAAACCCCAAATCTAATGGAAAGTTCCAGGATTTATAGAGCAGGGACGGCAAACCAGAAAAATTGGGCAAGCACTCAGAAGGCCTATTCAAGATCTATTGATAGAATCAAACAAATTGATGACTTAATCAAAGTATAATGACAATATTTTGAGAAACAAAACTACTGGGATTTAGAACAGAAAAATTGGGCAAGCACTCAACAGTAAATGTGATGTTCATGAGTTTACTAGAGCACTCAAATTACAAAAGTTGAACTCAAGAGAAGTCTAAATTTCCATTTCTGTAGTTTCCACAGTTGTATGGTAATCTAAAATGCTCAAATACTAGTACAGGAAAAAAGAACTCGAGACAACACAAAATAAACTACTAGAGACATCCAAAGAAAGAAGAGTGTTTGAGCTACATAAGATGGCCAAAAACAACATAAGGGAATTTTATGCAATCCTACCTTTCAGTTACAACATTCATTCGATTTACTCATTTGCATTTTACAGCAAGAAACCACACAAAAACTAAAATCAACTGATTTTAATCCTGAAAACAGACAAAAGTTAAATTGTACATTGGGCAATAAAATATGTATGAAAACTGATGTAGCATCGCGACGTGCTCAATTTCAAGATGAAGAATACAAACTACTCCCACCATCCGAAGGAATATTCCCTCTTTTTTCCATTTCATTCAATCCCAAAGTCCAATCTCTAGATGATGTAATAATTTAAAGGTAATTTCAAAAAAATACAGGCAAAGCAACATTCTTAACATTTATAGCAAACCCTAAAATCAAGTGAAGGAGCCATCTTTGAACACAGCCCAAAATTCCAACGTCAATTTCCATCAAAGGTAAGGGCAAACGATTGACGAATTTTTTTTCAGGGTATTAACTCAATCGAGGGTTTAACAAAAGTAGTATTAACAAAATCAATAACGAAACAAAAAAAATGTAATAATTCAAATGGTTTGTGTAAAGCACAAACCTTAGCGGTGAAGGTGATGTTTTCGAGTTGACAGTTCCAGTTATCTTCACACTCAATCATGCTTCCTCTATAATGCTCACCGCTCTTCAGCTCCACCGTAACTATGTGTCCGGCGGCCTCGTGTAGAAGCTTCACCGGAATTCCTAAGCTCCTGCTCATACTTGTTAATGGCGTCGTCCCTTTTCTCTTTCTTTCTCTGTCGGGTTTGATCTGCAAAACCCTAAAATGGGGCTAAACCCAATTGTGTGTTGAGGTAAGACGGGTCCTCGATTTTTCAATATAATGATGAGCACGAGGGCAAATAAGTAATTACTCCCTCCGTCCCACCCAAGTGCACCATCGACTAAGCGCATGTCGATTAAGAAATATTATTAAGATAATGAAAATGTGTGATAGAAAATGAAAAGAGGGAATGAGTGGAGTAAATAGTAGGTTGATTGAATAAATTGTGTGGTGGAGTTAATGAGTGGGTGGGGTAGTAAGAATATAAAATATTAAAGGACATCCCATTTATGGTAGTTCGCGCTGGTGAGACGGACCAAAGGAAAATAAGTGTCTGTTGAATTTGGACGGAGGAGTATATCATTTCGGGGAGGCCTTTGTAAATTGTATGGAATTATGGAGGGGGCAAATTGCAATTCGGTTACCTATGTTTGTTTCAGTTTTGCAATTTGGTTTTCAATGTTGAAAAAGTTGCACGTCGATTTCTAACATTGACATTTTGT
The DNA here is from genome assembly GCA_022495995.1 of Adenophora triphylla var. japonica. Taxonomy (NCBI): domain Eukaryota; kingdom Viridiplantae; phylum Streptophyta; class Magnoliopsida; order Asterales; family Campanulaceae; genus Adenophora; species Adenophora triphylla. Next base: position 7,211 of record JAFEMH010004076.1, on the reverse strand, counting down.
TGTAAATTGGTATAAAAATTAACAAATTGTTACGAAATTAAAGTCATTTGTCATGTAAATAACTTTTTAATGGGCATGCTAATCATTTCATAGGGGGAAAAGGAATAAATTACTCTTTAACATTAAAATGATGTAGCTTTATAACACTTGGTTAATGAAAAAAAAATGATCCAAAAATATAAATTAATTAAAAAAAAACACGTAAATTAGCGAGTGGTGGTGACTATGGTGCTAATAGTGGTAGTGGTCGGTGGTGTTAGGTTTGAAATGATCATTATAACTCTTACAAATTCAAGTGCGCGGCGGATGACTTGGATTTTGTCAAAAAACTAACATTTCATTAATTTTTACACCAATTAGCAACAAAATGTCAATGTTAGAAATCAGATTGCAACTTTTTCAATGTTGGGAACCAAATTGCAACATTAACACAAACATAAGTAACCAAATTGCAATTTTCCCTTATGGAAACTAGGGGCGTAATCGGTTCGGTTCAAACCGCGGTTTGAGACCGATCCGAATCAAACCATGCAGTATGGTTTGATTTTCAATCATGAATGGTTTGGTTCGGTCTAAAAAATTGGCAAAGCATGGTTCGGTTTGGTTTGTGGTATGACTTTCCGGACCGAACCAAATCAAAGCGCGGTTTGAGACCGCCAAACCGAACAACCAAACCGAATTACCAGACCAAACCATTAGACCAAACCACAAGCCATATAATCAAATCACTGGACCAAACTCCCATAACGCATATATTAACCATATATTTGTATGTTGAGTAATATTTATCGTTAGATCAATTAAAAAACCTACATTACAATTTACTAATCCTAACCTCGTGTTTTACATTTTATTCAATATTAATTTTAGCATTTTCTTAATCTTTATTGTGATACATAACAAATCAAGTTCTCTACATGTCCGACGTTGTATAGTGTGTTTTCTTCTTTCAACTCTCGATTCCTTTGACTTTTCTCTTCAACTCCCGCATCCCTCGCTCTTTCGTCGTGATAATGAAATTTTTTATTAACATTTGACAATTAGTCGTTGTTCGGTCGAAACCTAACGGTTTATTTTATATCCGCAAGCGCACGGGCTATTGTAATACAGCGAGTGCAAGTACGAGTCGATCCCACAGAGACAGGGTTTACTTTGGGATGATATTTGTCTTTATAAAAATATATAGATGATTGGGGGAGATATTGATTTTGTAAGATAAAATACTAGGAAGATATATAAACTACTCTAGCATATAATGATAGTATTCACGGGATTGAAAACTGAAATTGTCACGGCTTGAATCACAAGTGATATCCAAGGTGATAACAGCACCAACGATAGCACTTGGGATGGCACACACACACACTTCGAAAATAAAACAATTTTGTAAAAGAGTTTGCAGCGGAATAAAAACACCAAAATTGTTTTTCTCAAGTTATATAAATATAACTTGAGAGTGCCTCTTAGGCAAGACTTTATAATCACTATGAATGAAGTTACAAAGCCGAAAGTTCCCTATAGCTATATCTATTTTATGCTCTATGGAACAAGAGATAAAGAACGGAATCCTATCCTAGCCTTCACACACCTTGATACCAAAGTAATCAAGTGCGAAATTACAAGGGAGAAAGGATTAAAAAGAACCAAACAAAGAACTCTATCTCTAAGCTTTTCGAAGGTGTGAATGTGAAATAATTGGCATGTCTTCAAATAAACCTTCCAAGCTTATTTATAGTCTTCAAATACTTGAAGGCTACTCCAATAACGACCTTGGGGCTGGTCTTGCACGTGGAGGAAGTGTAGGGAGAGTGGGTTAATTTGTTTCCCACAATTCTAGCTCCCACTTCCTATTTTGTAGCAAGAGTTGTTGAATCCTCAAGCCATGCTTCCACGCCTTGTACTCCACTTGCTTTATCATCCTTGTACCTCTTCTATAACTTCAGCAACAACCTTTGACAAAGTCCTCATACATGTTGTTGTTGAATGCCAAAATGCAATTAATACATAAAATGTATTAATTCATTTCTTCCAATTTCCACATGTGTCTAGCTCCTTCTTTGATGCTATTGCACCACGAAATATAATCATAAACCATAGACTATACGAGACCATATTAGCACGTTAGTCCATTAAATAACAAACAAGAAATATCTGACTATATAATTTTCGGTCCAGGAAATCATCTGTGATATCACTTGGGAAATCATCTACGATATCACACTTGATTACACTAACAATCTCCCCTTAGTTGGATATTTCTTTCCAAACTTAATGTCTTCTTTGTCTGTAAGATAAGTCTATATACAAATGTCTGAGCATAGACCATAGAATAATATCTCCACAAAAATTAACTCCCCTTAATCAAGGAGCTAATCCTAAACAATGATTTATCATAATAAACTAATTTATTTCAAACTTTAAAAGTTTTCGAAATAAACTAAGTAACCATTAAAAACCATAACCATTGTAGCAAAATATCATCCAAAATTAGCAAAAAAACATCCTAGCGATTAAGTTATTTAACAAACCACTAAAGTGTTTTAGCAAATATAAACAAAATAAAAGTAAATTGTTTAAGGAACCACCACATCACCAAAATAAAAACATTGTTTGTAGGACCACCACAAAAATAGTCACCCGTATGATAAGCGGCAACATAAACCTTCGGGTTTATCAACCTTAAGGTTGACTTTCTTCTTCTTCAAACTCCTCTTCTTCCTCTCCTTCCTCTGATCTCCTTCCCTATCCACTTCCACCATCACTTGGGCCGGCCTTGGTGGTAGCACTGCTTGATAGCACCGGCTCCAGAAGTTCCGACGGCGGCAGATCCTCCCCCTGTTTGGGAAGAAATTTCATCAATAAAAGCATTTGTTACACTGCTTAAGCTTAGCCCGTCCCTCGGCCAAGTTCTCTATTGCACTTATTTGTTTGTGCGGGAAGTTGAAGCTGTAGCCTTTGGGATTGATGGTCGAGTTGCCCAAAAGATTCATCATGTTGTGCAGAATACTTGCGGCATCGGTTCTGCAAAAGTATGAGGGCGACACACAGAGAAGCACTTGGGGTATCACGTGAGATAGCAGGAGGAGCGGGGTTGTTTCATCAGATTTGTTCCAAGGAAGATCTTTAGTATACCTTTTACCCTTTTTCGGTTGTTGATCAACGGTATAGTACTCGAGGTTCGGTGGTAAAAACATCGGAGGCTTCAATGGGCAAGGATTGAAATACCAAAACTTTGAAGATTAGAGAAGGATAGGGGAAAAAGCTAATGTTCACTTCCTTTTTCTACCCCATGAAGCTAAGTGTTTAAACACTAATCTTCCAAAGTTAATCCTTAAATTTTTACCCAATCTATACAACACATTCGCATGCTCCAAAGTCACAATAGGTTCATTAGTTGTAGGAAGCCAATTGAAGATGCACAGGTTTGTGTAGTACGGAATAGAGAGAAGATAATCTAGAAGCATGAAGTTTCTCTTTCAAAGGCCAAGGCTGAGTTTGTTGTGAGTGAGCAATTTTACCATTTCATCTCTATTGACCTAATGCTCTCATCATCTACATTAGGGAGGCCTAAAACTTTGTTAATCGGGCGGGAGTAAAAAGAATAGACTCTTCCCACTAACAAACACTTTTCCATATTTAGCGAGACCCTTCATCATCCAAATGAGCATGCAAATTGGCAAAGAAATTGCGAATAACACTCTCGACAAAGCGATGCATGATTATTAGCATTAATAAAATTCTGTCCTTTAAAAGCTGAACCACTCCTTCCTTTTCCAAGCGACCCTCATCAATGTGCTTCTCTTTTAAAATCCTCTTACTTAGACTATTCAACCAAAGTTCCATATTTTCCTTTTTATAATACTCCAAAGTAAGAAAAGGTTTTGGAAAAGCTTTATCCTCTTCGGTTTGAGTAACCTCATCACGAATTATCACTAGAGGAATGTTTAGGAACAGAAGAGGGGGCAAGTGTTACCTCGAGATGATATCCTCTTCTTGCTAGCACTTACGGTAGCACTCACGGTTGCCCTTGGCCTTCTTTTACGAAAATCGAGAGAGAGTCTCCTCTTCGTCACCGTCTACCCAAGCATCAAATGAGTCACGAAGGCTCCTTTTCCTTGTTTGCTTCAAAGTTCTCATCACTCATGGGGTGAGGACACATCAATAGAGCTTTACGAGACATCAAGCTGGATCGAGGGAGGTATTTGAAGTTGCCTTGGACACGATTGATCTAATGCGGTTGGAAGATCTCCTTTTTGCGATTTGGGGAGACGGACTTGGCGGTTGGGGCTTTCCTCTTCCTTTTTGGCTCGGTAGGGATGAGAGTCACCTTAGGAATGCCTTGATCAAATGAGGTAATGGGGCCGGAGGTAGGAACAATCGCCATTGTTGGTGGAGAAGAGCTTGGAGTGATCATTGGGGAAGTTTCCATGGCCACGCGAGATGCCACGGAAGGAGCTTGATGCTAGGTGAGATGTCCATTTGGTCCGTGTGAGATGGTTCGGCATTGGTATTGGATGGAGATGCCATGGAGATTTGAGGGATTTTGGAACGTATTTTGACCTAGGTTGAGAAGAGAAGAAAGGCTATTTGGAAGGGGGTTTTAGAGAGAGGAGGGTAACGTATAGAGAGAGACGGAGGAGGTTGAGATAAAATAGGAAGGAGGAGATTAAATGGGGAACAAAGTTTTAATTTGATTAGACATTTAAAAACCTATCTAATCTACCCTATTTATTCTCAAACTAATCCCTATCCACTCATTTTTAACACAAACCCTAACCACACCTTTTAAAACCTCAAAACTTTATTAAACAAACAACACGGTTGCAACATTAAAAATAAAATAATTTTTTTTTTTTTTTAAGTAAAAACGTAAAAAACAAAAAAATAAGTAAACTAAATAATTTGTAACTAAGCCCAAAACATTATATGCACAAATTAAATAAATAAGGGTTAGTTACTTAATTAAGTTTACCAAAAATAAAGGAAACTTGTTGAAGACGTTTTCAAAATCGTAAACTCTTTAATTAAAAAGACTTTCGGATTTTTGAGAAATTAATCAACAATATTTCGAAAAAATAAAAAAACTAATATAGCACACACTAATGTGTTAAGGCAATGATGGTAACACGTAGGATAACACATATGATATAAAACCCCTTGATAAATATTTTCATTTTCAAGCATTTCAAGCATAACAAAGGCGCTGCTGAGCATTTTCATGCACTTTAGGCATTATATGCCTATATATAATTTTTAAGTACATTGCTTGTTAAACACGTCTCAATACACTTCTTTAAACAAGAAAGCATCGTAATGTAACGAGGCTCCGTGCTTCAAGTTATATTTCAAGTGTAGAGACCAGTGATCTATGCCTTTAGTAGAGATGCTGCTTGTAGTAGCGAACTCCATTGTCCACTAATACTTAGCATAAATCACCTCATACCTTCTCATTGGCAAGAGTACATCGTTGCGGCGAACACCGTGCCCCGAGCTCGAGAGAATAGTATGGATAAATGCCTTTGTCTTTTATTTATCAAAAAGAAAATATTAGTGACTTTGTCACTTTAAGCATATGAAGGGGAATGATATCGGACGTGCTAACCTAAATAATAACCTACCATAACAAAAAGGTCGGCATGTGCCACCGGCTAGAACTAAGCTAGCTAGATTTAAACAAATAATAAAGTATATTTTTTTAAGTAAATAAGCAAAGAAAGAAAAAGAAAAAGATATACTAATATACTGAAGTGTTACCCTAAGTGATAACATCACACTGGGTAGCAGAGACGAGCAGCTTCGGAGATTACAAAGACCGAGATCTTTTCAAACTAAGAAAATCTCTCGTGGTCTAAGGCCTTAGTAAAGATGTCGGCGGTTGATACTTAGTATCAATATGATCAATATTAATTAGGCCTTTATCTACCATATCTCTAAGAAAATGATGACGTATGTCAATGTGTTTGGTACGGGAATGTTGAGCTGGGTTTTTGAAATGTTGATAGCACTCGAGGTTATCACGGTACATAGTCGAAGAATTACTCTCTAGGCCGTAGTCATCTAACATATGTTTTAGCCAAATAAGTTGTGAACAACAACTACCGGTACCACATACTCGAGACTCGGTTTGTGGAGAGAGAAACACAATTTTGTTTACTGACTATACCATGAGACTAAATTGTTGCCCAAGTAAAAACACCCCCATTAGTACTCTTCCTATCATCCGTATCACAGCGATCCAGAGTCACTAAAGCCTTGACCAAATTGGTATTAGTATCCTTACTAAACCAAATCCCTAATTCACTTGTTCCTGAAACATATTTAATTATCTTTTTGAATTAAGGTGAGAGACTTTAGGATTGGCTTGATAACGTGCACAAACACACAGGCTGAACATGATATCGGGACGACTAGAAGTGAGATAGAAGGCTACCTATCATTGAACGATAAAGAGTAGGATCAACATCCTCACCTACTTGATCTCTACCAAGTTTGAGAGAAGAACACATGGGGATTTTTGAACTTTTGCTCCTTCCAACCCAAATCTTTTTACTAGGCTCTTTGCATACTTGCTTTGTGAAATGAATATTCCTTCATTTGATTGTTTCACCTGCAAGCCTAGAAAGAATGTTAACTCTCCAATCATGCTCATTTCAAATGTTGATGTCATAGCCTCTACAAAATCTTTTAAACACGTTTGAGAAGTAGAGCCATAGACTATGTCATCAACATAGATTTGAACAATGACTATTTCTTTGCCATGCCTTAGGATAAATAAGGTCCTATCTGCTTCACCTCTTGTGAATCCATATTCAAGTAAGAAAGAGGTTAAGCGACCATACCATGCACGTGGAGCTTGTTTCAAGCCATATAAGCTTTATCAAGTCTATATACATGGTTTGGTAGATTAGGATCTTCAAATCCTTTTGGTTGTTCAACAAAAACTTCTTCTTTTAAATAACCATTTTAAAAAGGCGGCTTCTAACATCCATTTGAAACAAAGTAAATTTTTTAGAAAACAAGCTATAGCCGAGGAGGAGTCTTATGGATTCTATTCTAGCAACGGGAGCGAAAGGTCTGCATCAGAAATCAAACACCTTCAATTTGGGTGTAACCTTGTCTTCTGAGGAGGCGAGGCTTTTGTTTCTAACAATATATTTCCTTGCTCATACTGATTTGTTTTTGAAAATCCATTTAGTACCAACAACATTTGT